>CAMOHE010053319.1:0-51543 GCA_946598075.1 Artocarpus hirsutus | reverse complement strand
ATACTTTGGCCTCAAATGGATTCTTATGAAAATGATTTCCAATGACTTATTGATAAAGGATTTTCATTATTTGTTTTCTGAAACAGCAGATTGAGATGGATTTTATGATGAACTTCATAATGAATATGAATGATTATATCTGGTAGAGAAGAGATTTTATGAATCAGAGAGATATATATGTATATATATATATTAGGGCATGATGCCATATCAGAGATCGGGTTGTGTAGTGAACAACCTTGGGGGCAGGTCCCGAAACCCAGCTGGGCCGCTACGGTGGTGAGTTATGTATGGTTTGCCCAGGAAAGAAGAGTGGTACCCTTGATTGATTAATTCGAATTATTTTGGTGAGATTATATTTTATTTAAATTCGCAATTGATTATTTATTTGTTGATCGTACCAGTACATTTTTATATGTTTATCTGATTTATGCAATTTCTTTCAAAGTTAAATAATTTTCCAAATACAGTCCTACTGAGCCTTTCGCTCACATTTTATCTGTTTTAAAATCTTAACCCTAGGTGGATATCAGCATAGGTTTGGAGAAGAGTCCGCCAACCGGACTTACGATCAGTAGAGGCATTTGGTAGGTTAATTCACTATTCAAGGCATGTAAGACTATAACTTTTCTTTTACTCTGGACTGTGGTTGTATCATAATATTGTCAGTACTATATGTGTGTGCACAATATGTGGGCTAGTGGGACTCATACGCGTTTCACCCCATATTTAATTATTTTAATGTTATTTCTATCTGTTTAATTATTATGATGATTCAATTATTTTTTTTAACTTTTCTATTCAAACGATTTTAAAATTATCACATTTTATTTATAAATTTCATTCTAAAACCCTGATTTTTAACCAAATCCTTACTTAATTAATTTAATTAAACCACCACGTCACCTCCCGTACCCCGGGGCGTGACAAAATATCAATATCTTCACAAACTTTTCAACTTAAGGTGAGACTTTGTCAAGTGTTATTAGTAAAGTGAGACTTTGCCAAGGAATAAATATCAATCCTCACAAACTTTTTTTGTACTTCAAAAAAAAAGTGAGACTTTGTAAAGTGTTATAAGTAATAAAAAAGTAATCGAGTGTTGCAATTTTTAATTATTGTCGTGATTTCTATTTCTCGTGGTTTTCCTTAAGTTTCTTTTTAAGGAAAAATTCAAAAGGAAAAAAAAAAAAGAAAAATCCTTAAAAGTGTCTTTTTCTTGTTTATATAACTATTTTTATTTTCTCATTTCAAAGTTGTTTCCTTTAATATTTCCTTTTTTCTAATTGTTTTCCATTTTGTTGTTGTTTCCTCCGTTTAAATTGTTTTATCATTGTTTAAATTTATTGTATTTATCCCCTTCGTAGTCGTTTTCAATGCCTCTTTTGTCGTAATTTTTAACCTTCTTTTTGTTTTTATTTGTGATGTCTTTTTCTTTTCTTTTTTTGAAAATACTGGTTGAAAACATGTACTCCGCGTGAATGTATTAAGCAAATTAAAAAAAATAAAAAATGTTTCAAAACTAAAAAACATTTTGGATAGTTAAAAGAGAAAAACATTTTGAAAAACAAGGAAAAATATTTCAGCTGGAAAATAAAAAATAAAAAAAAATTGTAAAAAAATGACGAAATGTTTTGAGTTTCTTCGAGTGTCCTAAAAGCACCAGGTAAGACTAATTTTTATTTCATATATATGTTAAAGATTAAAGACGTCATTTTCTTTTCTCATTGTTGGTTTCAAGGACTATTGTCCTTCTACGTTTCTCAGCTTGTTTTAATTGCATTTAGTTATTTATTATAAGCTTTTACACAATCACGTTTTTTCTCTTTCAACATTTCGATCGTGATACTTTGATGTCATCTTTGTTTTTGGTATATAGTTCTTTCTTCATTTACAATTAATTATGTGTTTTTATGTCGCTTTTGGAACAAATTGTTGTTTTACTAAATGTTGTTGTTTTATCAATTATTGCCCTTTTTACAATACTAGTACATGTGATGCATGTATGTTAAGTTGTAATTGAAATTTTTATAATGTAAATTATAAATAGAAACTGAATGGAAGAAAATTTTTTTAGAGATTTTTTTAAAAAAAAAAGTTGCACAAATAATTTTTGAAAATATGTATATGTTTTATTTTGACCATTGATATTTACTTTGAAGTCTAACTATTTTGAGATTTATGAAACATAGTTTTGATTCCTTAGTTAACAAAACGATCATGTTTAGATGGTATATGACATGGATATTCTGGGTAGGGTTTTACAATCAATAAAATAGTAAACGAAACAAATAGATCAAAAATTTATTTTAAAAAAAAAAGAACAAAAAAGATTTGGCTTGGCAACACAATTCGATTATTTATTTAAATATATTTTTTAAAGATTTTTTTCAATATCGTTCTTTGATTTAGTCCTTTAACCTAAATAAAACTAAAAATATTGAGATGCACAAATAAAAATTTGATCATGAAAGAAATAAAAGAAACAACCTACAATATAAGTTAAAATTGGTCATAAATAGTGAGATTATTCAAGAGAAAAAGTTAATATTATAGGTTTAAGAAATTTATAAGAGATGAGATAAATAAAGTTGAAATAAAGACACAGGAACAAAAAAAGAACAAGTTAGGAGATCATCTAGGGTAAGAAACCATAGTTGACAAATGGATTAAAAATAAAGAAAGAAAAAATAAAACATCAAAAAAAGAAAGAAAGAGAAAAATAGTAAACAAATAGAGTTTAAAGAAAAATAAATAAACGGGGACTATAGTAAAACACTGAAAATGTAAGAAAGAAAGGGAAGCAAAGGTAAAATATCAAAACAATTAAAAGACAAAAAATAAAACACTATTTTGTAAGAGAAAATGATAGAGTTTTAGAGAAAGAAAAAACAAGAAAAGCACCAAAAGGGTAGAGTTAAAAAAAATTATGAGACTATAGTAGACATATAAAGCTCCAAAAAAAGTAAAAATGATAAAAAGAAAGAAAAAAAACACAAAAACAAAAATCCATAGAGCATTAAACGGTGAGGAAAACAAAAACAAATACAAAGTATTAAAGAGAGGGACAAAAAAATAAAGAGAAGAAAAATAAAAAAGGTAAAAAAAAAGTGAAAAAAAAAGAGAAGAAAAAGAAAAGCAAAAGTACAAAAACAGAAATGACAAAAACCAAAAAAAAGAGAGAGAGAAAAGGGGGCAAAATGGTCGTTTTGGGTGACCACAAAATAAATAGAGCATAAGAGATGCACTCTTTTATATAGTCTATGGATGAAGATGAAGTCGTTCTCATATGTTGATTTGTCGCTTTACATTTTGCTGTCCTTTCGCCAATGTCCATCATTGTTTTCACTTGGGGTGCTCATGTTATGCTTAGTTTAAGTCATCTTCTCCTGTTTGTCGTTTGTTTCACATTATTCTCGTTTTACTATTCTTGTCGTTTCAATGATTGTTGTGGTTTCTATAATTTCTTGTGGTTTTCTTCCCGCTGTCCTTTTTTTTTTTAATCGTGGTTTTCATTTATTTATTATTTTGTTTTTATTTTCACCATTCCTTGTGCAACACAGACAGGCATAATATTAAAATTTTATCAAAGTACCATATTCAACGTCTAGTAACATTTTTCTATTACATATCAAGTCCCATGATTCCCCTTTAGGCCATCGCCAAGTGAACATGCCATTTCCTCCACTTTTATTCATCAATTGTATCCTTTATTTTCTTTGCCTCAATTTGGAAAATATTTGTTTGTTTTAAGTTTTAACTAATGTCGAGATTATTTCCATGTCACATCCTAGATGTTTGATCAAGATTCTTATAAATATCATAACATTTTTTTTAATATTTTATATTAAGAAAAAAAAAACGAAATCATCAAGATTCCAACTCTGGTTAACACACATACTCACGCACGCAGCACTCAACCATATGAGTTAGCCTAAAGTGGTTTTTAAAATATTCCAACAAAATAAGAAGTGAATAATCAAGATTTATTACATTCCAATTGGTTACTTTAGAGTGTCCCAGCAAAAAAAAAAAAAAAGAAGTTACTTTAGGTGCAAATTCCTTGCTTGGTTTATAAAAATCTTTACACAATCCGTCCATGTTTGACAATCACGGTAAGAACCATTTTATAATTCTAATAACTTTTAATACAGTATTTTCTCTAACATAATTCAAACCTAAAAACAATCCCAACCATTGTCCAAACAGACTAAGTCATTTTCACTATGTTCAACAAAGTTGCAGATTGGTAGATAAAGGTTACATGCAAACTAACACGCTATACGACCCCATTGTAAATGAATTCCCCAACCATCACTTTTAGCCGCCACTTTTTTTTTTAATTATTTCAAGTTTTCCAAAGGCTTGTTACCTCAGGGTTGGTTATAAAAAAAATTGTCCTTTGGAATTATATTCTCCTTTTTCCGTTTACTTTTGTCATAAGCATCTTTTTTTTTTTTTTTTTGGGTCGCCGAAAGGAAATTTGGGTTTCCTTTAGTGTCACTGTCGCAAATAATGTGTGGCACACAGTCCTAATGGAATTAACAATTGAACATTAAACCTTCTTTTTTAATGATTTCAAGTGCCAAACCAAAAAAAACAAAAAGAAAAAAGAAAAGAAATTCAGCACAATGTTAATCACAAGGGGCTTTGGTTTGGAGGGGTAAAAGTTGTCACGTGCTAGATTTGAGCCGTAGAATATGATTAAAAATTAAATTTAAAACTTTTCCCAATCCTCTTTTCTTTTTCTCTTTTTTTTTTTTTTTTTTTTTTTGTTGAGGGGTTTCCTTCCCCATCCTCCAAGGCTACATTGAAGTGAGAATGTAACAACTGCTTGGTAGTCAAATAGTGTGTACCGCTACAATAATAAACAATTTTATGTCACTTCCACATGATTAGTAATTATTAATTAAATTCGTATATTTACATAACTTACAACAGAATTGGCCCCTAATTCCAATCCTAAAGTTCAATACAACCTAAAAGCAGTCATATATGGACCTTGAAAAAGTGGACAAGTTAAGTAGAATGTGGAGAGAGACTTTTTGGCAGGATAAAAGATATAAATTTCACACTGCGTAAATGACATTGCATTAAAATTGTTGGCAGTATACTAGAAAGAGAATGAGACCTAATCATGTAATAATTCTATTTGAGTCACATTCATCAATGACAATATAAAGACTGATTGGCTCTAGTGTCTCCTAAACTTTTTCCCTTTGACATTGTCACCTGAATTATTTTATTAGGCTATCAGATTTCTGTATTATTGTTTATAATGAGGTTTTTTTTAGGGTTTGAATATTATTTTTTTAAAATGTTAAGAATTTTATATTATTTTTTTGACACTTGACCGGGTTTTAATTTAACTGTCAAATCGGCTAATTGAAAAGGCCAACCAATCAGGCAAGGCCAGAACAACACCTACTCTTTTTTGTTGATTTGGCGATCGATTATAAGATAATAATAATGATTTCGGATTGACAACAACTAAATCCTTCTTATAAGTTTGGATCGATATATATTGTTTCTTTTCCCATTTCATATATGTAATTTGATCAACTTTTGTGACGAACCATTTTTTCGGACAATCATTTAATTTTTTTAAACATCATTATTTAAACATTAATTTTACTTACTTAGTAAGAAAAATACTAAAATAATTTTTTTTTAACATCCTTTAAAACATTCTTAAAAGTTATTGCGATTTCTATCTCAATTTAAGTTGAGTCACTGCTCAATACTTGACTTTAAAACCATTTCAAGTCATTTCTTAAAACTTAATGAGAAACATTAACTAAATCATTACTTAAAACTTAACTTTATAATAATATAAAACATTTCTTAAAATACATATCTTAAAAACTTGAAAACATTTCATAAAATACATATCTTAAAAACTTGAAAACATTTCATAAAACTTTGATTTTCTTAAAGTTTTGAAAACACTATATTAAATAGTGGAAAACATTTTCTTTGAGTAGCGGAAGCATAATGTAGTAGTATCTATACCCAAATCTTTGTATCTGTCCTCCGCAGCACCCAGCTTTTCTAACAAGTGCTACAGATCACCCATAGGACTACTCACAGCATGAAAGAACTTTTAATGAGCTTTCGCTCAGCAAGTGCAAATGAAATCTCACAAATAATTTTCACATGCTTTAAAAGCTTTTCTCACAAAAACCTTTTTCTTAAAACGTTTTTCATAAAACATTTCTTGAACATTTTTTTTAAAACATCCTTCATAAACATTTTCTTGAAAACATAAAAATATTTTTCATAAACATATAATGTAAAACATTTCTTAAAATGTTTTTTATAAACATAACACATAACATTTCATAACAAGAAATACAAGCAAAGTCAAAGTGCATGATTCCATTTATGCCCATTTATGATCATTTATTTATGAGTATCTTATGAACACTCATTTCTTACCTTAACTTCTTATCTTTGTTCCTTAACTTTCTTTATCTTATTAACTTTAATGTTCGTACCAACATCATTAATCATGAGATCATAAATATGATGCTTCTCTTGTGAAAGACTTGAGACCATCGAACACCGAGGTCATAATTTTAACTCTATTTATGTACCTCATATCAAGGAGGCCACAACTGTAACTTTACTTTCAGTACCTCACAACAAGAAAGCTAATACGACACTTTGTTTTATCTTTATTTTATCTTCCTTTTAACTTTAATGAGCATATCAAATGCAATCACATCACATGCAAACACATTTGTAAATCATAACTTGTACTGTAAAATTTATTGCATAATAAATACAACATTAAACTTATAATTTAAATTGTAAAACATTATGCATTAACGAAATGCAATCGTATTTTAAACATAATTATTGCAAATACATTGCAAACTTTTACTTAATCTTTAAAACATTATGCCTATTAAATGCAATCATGCTTTAAACATAATAGTTGTAAGTACATTGCAAATCTTAGTTTAAACTTTAAAAACTTTTGCATAACAAATGCAAGCATATTTTAAAAAACAACTTGCATAACGGTTGCAAACATATACATAAGCATTTTAAAAATCGTTTACTTCATGCTGTAGGTGAGATTTGAACTTACCTATCTATAGCTTTAACGTTCCCATTTCTATTCATTTTCCTTTGGTTAGTCGACTTCTGTGTCTTGATCATATGGCAGCTGATTCATTGGTTAACTTTCTTTTTATCAATCTACTCGATTAATAATATAACTTAAATATTAAACATTCATCCCCTTTTTATGTAACTTGTAAACCATTGGTTTACTTTCTTTCACTTAACTTTGTAACTCATTGGGATTACTTTTCCCTTTGCTTAATTATATAACCCACTAGGTTACCAATCTTTTTGCTTAACTCTTAACCTATTGGGTTACCTTTCTTTTAACTTAACTGTAACGTCTCTTAGTTAAATTTCTCGTCTCACAAGATGGTTTTGTTACATAACATATTACAAAACATTTTTCGTCTAAGAATATTTTGCTAATTTGAAGTGTTCGACTCCATCCTAGCCATTTCCTCAAAAGTGATAATTTTACCCTCAATGGGTTTTTCGTCAACTTCGTAACTTTATTAAACTTATTGCTTAATTTTACCATATCATTACTTACTATTACGAAAAAATTTCCACTAAGGGGTGTTTTTCGTTATCGGACATTTTAGGTCCGTTTTGGCCTTTTTCATGAAATGACATTTTTGCCCTTATCGAGTCTTTTAAAAACTTCTAGAATTTTTAAAACATCATACATTTTTTCATGTCTCATAATATTACTGAAAACCAAAATAATGGTTTTCCTTTCAATTAAATCTATTTTGTTAAAACTTTATGGTTTTCACTTGTAACTTGAAAATCCTTGCATTTTTGCTCTTAATGTCCGTTTCTTTTCTTTACTTGACTAAACTTTAAATCCTTTAAAAACATAATCCCTATGGTTACTCACTACCTACAGAAATATAGAAACCTAATGTTCCTTGGTGAAAACCTAATTTCACATAATTTTACGGTTTTGACACAAAACACAAAAATCTTTACATTTTTGCCCTAGAACCAAAAACAACCACTCTATACCAAAACGTTCAGTTTTTCTGAAGGAATAAAACTTTTCAAAAGTTTCATGGTCAAATTCCAAACATTTCTTGATGTTTCCATTTCTTGAAATTTTGTGCTTAAAATTTCGTAAAATCATAACTCCTCAACCAAGTAGGATTTTAAAAAACTATTCACGTTGTCCTAATAGTTTCGATGAGTTCTACAACTTCTGTGTTTTAACTTTCTTAAAATTCTAATGTTATGTAGACTTTTTGACTGATTTTCAAATCTGCTGAGCTTTTGTAAAACTTTGCAATTTAGTACTTTTAGAATTTTATAAAACTTTGTTCACAAAAATTGTTTCCCTCACTGTGTTGACAAATTTTATATCATATTTGGAACATAAATTGGCCTTTAAAGCCCTCAAGATTCCATTCCTTTGAAAACTAATTAAACTTTACAACTTTAGCGAAGTTTAATAACTTTTCATTCTTTTGCACAAAACCTTACTTTTTCTTCTTTCCAACATCATCATCATCAATCTAAAGCATAAACCAATCATTCCATAATGTCCATAATACATGCCATAGACCAAATCATATATCAAACACTTGGTATGCATAATAAAACATAAACTTTCAAACATAAAGTTTAGAGTTTTACCTAAACTTTACCAAGCTTTTTGATCCTTCTTTGCTAGGCTCAAAACTTTGTCATGTCTTCTCCACAAAACCATGACAAAACCCCATCAAAACCCATCAAAAGTTTTAAAACAAACATCAAAATCCCTAAAAAAAGCTTGAACTCTTACCTTATAACTTCCTCCTTGCACTTACTTTTACGTCAAATCATCACTTAGAGACTTGAATTCCATCAAAATTTTGAGAGAGATTTACTTATGGGGGATGGTTTTAGGAGGGAAGAAATGAACTTTTTTTTTTTGTTTCATTCTTTTTGGTTCCTTAAATAAGTAAACAAAACTTTATTTTTTTATAACTTTGATGACTCACCACCATGAGTCATCTCTTGCCATTATTTGGGGTAATTTGGCAAGATTTGATTTGGCCACCCAAGGGATGTGGTGGCAAGTTTTCAACCATAAAGGTGGCATATAAGTGGGTCCCACATTACTTTTTATACAGTCTAATTTTTTCTATACTGTCGATGTTCCTTTTCATAAAATTCATGAGGTCCTACAACCTCCTATACTTATTTTCATCTATCACATAATGCAATTCTAATATTATCTAACTTTGTACGGTCTAAATTTATATTAATAGTAATTTTTTTATACTGTCGGCATATTCTATACTGCTACAACATTCTTTATTCATCCATATTCTCCAAGCAGTATTATTCTTATACTGCTTTAACTTAAACAGTTTAATTTCTGTATTGCTTAATCTTCAACAGTCAAATTCCTACACTGTATAACTTTTACAATGTAATTTTTATACTACATAACTCTATCAGTGTACTTTCTTACACTGTATTACTTTAATACTATATAATTTTTCACATTATTATACAGGATTTTTCTTAAACTGTATTTTTGTCATAACATTTATTGCAACATATTTTGCAACAATTAAGCTTTCTAGCTTATTTTCATATCATTTATTCTTTATTTAAGGCTATGACATGATTTTACCTTTAAAAATCCCATTTTTTGCTTTTATGGATTTTATCATAAGAAATTAGATTAAACAATAATCTTAAGTTATTGCATTTTTAATACACTAAAAATACTCAGGTATTGCAACTTTAAAATTAGAGGAAAAAAGCCTCAGCACACGATAATATAGGGTTAGTGATTAATAAATAATTTAAGTATAAAATATCAATAAACAAAGGCCGTAATACATATTCAAAATATATATATATATATATATAAAGACTATAATACTTAATAAAGTAATTCTAATACAAACATGGGCCCAAAAGTTTAGAAGGTGAGTGTCAATTTACCAAACCAATATTACTAAACACCACATTATCGGTTTAGTGCATTTAAAACATTTATCGTACATCCTTCAAATTTATAAACCGCTTTGTTCTATATATGTTTTTTTTTTTTTAGTTCAATTAGACATTAATAACATGATTGTAACCTAATCTAGTGATAGCCTAACTCTATCATAAAATACAATCCCCACCCAAATTCTAATTGAAAAAAGGCATTGAAAAGGTCAAATAATAAAGAAATCCCACCAATGTTGTATTTGCCATATATTTGATATTTTATTTTACTTTGTTTTATACTTCAATATATAATGTTATTTGAAACGTTATATTTATCGTTTGTGATAATTATTGAATGAAAACTTGTAAAAATAATATTTAATATTAAAACAATTAAAAAGTAAGAATATCACAATTATTAAAGCAAAAAGTTGATTTATCAACCAATAAAAATCAATGTCAAATTTACTATATGTTAAATTTGCTGGCAGATTAAAAATATTACATTGGAGACTGTCTTTGTACACTCAAATGTTAAATTTGTCATTGATGTATCGATTTAGCATTACATTGAAAGGGTTATTTACCTTTTTATACATAGTATTTTAGGTTTATTCAACCAAAATACATTCGATTTTTTATCTAATTAATTTATGCATGCATATTAGATTTAATAAATAAATTTATATATTTCCTTGATGAATTTTAAACTTTGTCATATAAATTTGCTAAAATGTCCTCTAATTGAAAATAAGATAACTTTAAAAAATAAAAAAAACTTTATACTTAGTTTTTTTTTTACTTCAAAAATATTTAAATTACCCCAAAAATATGTATTTTATGTGTTTTTGTTTTTTTTTTAATTTTTAATTTTTTACTATTTAAATTAAAGTTGACTTGGTTATTTTAAAAGTAAAAATCAACTATACATCGAGGTAATGTATAAATTATGTATTAAGTAATGTTAACGTGCATATTCTATACTATAGGATTAAAATTAAAGGCATTATATATTGAATTGGTTAAAAAAAAAAAAGGATGAATATTGAATTTGTTAAAAAAAAAAAAAAGGATGAGTATCCCGACGTAGAAGATGCTCCAAAGCCACCACCAAAAAAAAAAAAAAAAAAAAAAACTTTCCAAACCTCAAGTCCCAAGTCCTAACGAACAAAGCCCGGACCAAACAAACGGGTGGTCATAATTGCCGTTGACTTAGAGGAAGAAACACAGTCTTTTCCTCTACATTCAAAGCTAGAATTAGGAGTTAAAACCGACAACAACAAAATTTATTATGAATGTGAAACCCGCCAAGTAAACCAACCAACTACCACAGAATTAAAAGTTATGAACAGCCAAAAATGGGATTGTTTGACTGTGTCTTATCCTCCTCCTCCTTCTTCTTCTTCTCCTTCAAAGACATTCATTACATTCCAATGGAAGAAGACAAACAAGATACTAATTTTTTTCAATTATTTCTTTCACAAGTATATTTAACAATTTAAACATGTCATTATTTTGCCGTCTGATGCTGACCCTTTTTTACTAAAATATTATTTTCTTCATAGGCCTCCAAACGGCAAAATTACAAGTTTTCATCAATCTCTCTCTCTCTTCTATTATGTTTCTTGTTAAATCCGGAGAAAGTACAAGGAAAGAGTCTTCTTTTCATATATGAGTCTTATTATTGCTTTTTTTTCCCCTTGATTTCTCTTGCTCTATGTCCAGCATGTGAAGATCAATATCTGCTTTTGCGTTTCATGTTCTAATTCTTCTTTCTCTCTTCGGATTTCCTCTTATCTGCTTTTGACTTTTCTCTGTCTCCTTTGTTGATTTTGTTGATATTTTCTATCTGGGTATTTCTTAATCATAATTTTTCTTCCAGTTAAAAGCCATGGTAATTAGAAGATTGGAAGAAGAAGTTATGTCAGAGGTAATAGAATCAGCTCAGGAGGTTAGTTCTCTGGCTCAAAGCTGTGAAACTGAGAGCCAAGTTTTCACTGAATTGGCTCTCTTGGTTGATAAGTTCATTCCAATTCTCAATGATTTAAGAGAAAATGTTAAGATTATGGACCACCCACCAGTCCAAAAAGCTGTAGAATCACTAGGAAAAGAGTTCAACAGAGCCATGGCTATGATCAGAAGTCCGAACCCAAAAACATTGGTTAAGCAAGTGGAGGACATGGTTCATGACTTAAGAAGGTCATTAGGCCTTGTGCTATTTGCTAGCCTTGAAGTTTGTGCAGATTTCAAGGACAAGATTGGGGGGCTCCATAGAGAATTGATGAGCACTGGGCTAGACCCGGGTTCGGTTGCGAGCACGAGTCGACCTTCCGCAAGTGCTGGCGAGCCGGAAGTGGAAGAGGAAATACAGGAGGAGAGGGTGGTTAGTATAGGTGTGGATGAGGTTGTGGTGAAAATCAAGTATGGTGATGATGAAGAGCTTAGATTGGCGCTGTTGGTGTTGAGTGATTTGGTTGGAGGTAAGAAGGTTGGGAATGATTGGATTGAATATGAGGGAGTTATTCCTGTTTTATTTAACAGGTTAAATTCTAGCAAGCCAGAATATAGGTTGACCATAATTCGTTTGTTCAGAACCTTTGCTTTGGACAATGCTGAAAACAAGGTAAAAAAGTATTCATGATCTGTGTATTTATTTTTTAGCACATTTTGATGTCAAGAATCAAGTTATCACCGTTGGTTTTGTAATGCAATCACCTGTAACAGTACATTAAAACGACGTAATAGCAGTGGCAGAGTTAGAAAATTTTATTTTTTCAGTAGGAACAATATGAAAAATATAAGGGACATATTTAATTGAATGGAGACGTAATTGTAAACTTTCTTTATTGAAAGATTGGGAACATAATCATAATTTTTAATTAAATAGGGGACAAATTGAAATTTTAGAAAAATTTTTGGAAGACAAATAAAAACCTTTTTCTGTGTGTCTTCGCTATCGCATAACAGTGTGAAACCTTTTTCTTATGTTTTACTATCTGACAGTTCTCTTTTACTCACACTAGTGTGATGTGGTGATGCATTACATGTGGTGATGAATATATCAGTGTTCTTGAGCAACTGAGCTTCATTGTTAGTTAGCTCACATTGTGGAGTAGTGTGCAGGAGAAGATGGCAGATATGTTGTTCTTGTCAACATTGGTGAAGTCATTGATAAGAGATGAGGAGGAGAGGAGGGAAGCCGTTGGCCTATTATTGGATCTCTCTGAGGTTTCAGCCGTCCGTCGGCGGATTGGTAGAATCCAAGGCTGCATTGTCATGTTGGTCGCCTTGCGAAACGGGGATGACCCTGTTGCATCACGCGATGCTGCAAAGCTGTTGAATTGCTTGTCCTGCAACACGCAAAATGCGCTTAATATGGCTGAGGCAGGCTACTTCAAGCCAATAGTGAAGTACCTAAAGGAAGGTAATAAAAATTGTATTGCTAGGATTTGTTGTTATCTCGTTCTGTTTTAGGATTGAGTTCTTTTTTTTTTGTGTGTGTCCTAAATAAATAAAAAATAAAAAAATGAGTCTGTTTTTGCAGGCTCTGATATGAGTAAAATCCTTGTAGCAACAGCACTTTCAAGGATGGAGCTCACGGATCAAAGGAGAGCTTCCCTTGGAGAAGATGGGGCGATAGAACCCCTTGTAAGAATGTTCACCACAGGAAAACTTGAAGCCAAATTTTCTGCTCTAAATGCCCTGCAGAACTTGTCAAGCTTGGCCGAAAATGTCCAGCGCTTAGTCCATTCAGGCATTTTGGCATCTCTACTTCAACTTCTCTTCTCTGTCACCTCCGTGCTCATGACCCTTCGCGAGCCTGCATCAGCAATTCTCGCGAGGATCGCCGAGTCAGAATCCATCATTGTTAATCCAGATGTAGCTCAGCAGATGCTTTCGCTTCTGAACCTTTCTAGTCCAGTTATCCAGATTCACCTATTGCAAGCACTCAATAGCATTGCTTCTCACTCTAATGCATCCAAGGTTAGAAGAAAAATGAAGGAAAGTAGTGCTGTTCAGCTTCTCTTACCTTTTCTTACAGAAACCAACATCAAAATCAGAGGTAGTGCCTTGAAATTGCTCCACACTCTTTCCAAAGATTTATCACAAGAAATGTCAGAACAGATAGGGGAAAGCCATGTTATTACAATTATCAACATTGTCTCTTCATCAACATATGAGAGTGAAAAATCTGACGCACTTGGGATTATAAGCAACTTTCCTATTAGTGATAAGAAAGTTACTGATATACTTAAGAGGAAAAATTTACTGCCCATTATTGTTTCCATAATGACTTCAAGCCCCGCGACTACAACGCCTGAAATGCAACATTTGGCAGAGAGCATTGCGAGCGTCTTAATCCGGTTCACTAGTCCTTCTGATAAGAAACTACAGCTATACTCGGCAGAACATGGGGTGATCACTTTGCTTGTGAAGTTGCTATCGAGTGAGTCAATGCTTGCCAAATGTCGAGCCGCAACCTCGCTAGCTCAGGTATCGCAGAACTCTCTCTCTCTAAGAAAGTCTAGGACGTCAAGGTGGTTGTGCGTTCCGCCTTCCACGGAGGCCTTTTGTGAAGTTCACAATGGGTACTGCTTCGTGAAGAGCACGTTTTGTCTGGTCAAGGCCGGTGCTGTGCCTCCACTACTCAAAATTTTGGAAGGAAAAGAGCGGGAAGCGGATGAAGCTGTACTAAGTGCCCTTGCGACTCTATTGCAAGACGAAATTTGGGAGAATGGAAGCAATTACATAGCAAAAACGTCACGAGTACAAGCCATTATAAGAGTTTTGGAATCGGGGAACACAAAGGCTCAAGAGAGAGCGTTGTGGATACTTGAGAGGATATTCAGGGTTGAGGAACAGAGAGTTAAATATGGCAAATTTGCTCAGGTTGTGCTTATTGATCTGGCTCAGCAGGGAGATTCCAGATTGAAATCAACCATTGCAAAGTTGTTAGCACAGCTTGAGCTCTTACAGGATCAATCTAGTTACTTTTGAGATAAGGTTGTTTCATGAAAGCTAGAATTATTCTTGTGATATGTTTGTTTTTTCCCTGTAAAGACATTCATTCAATGCTTTATGGTACAAGATTTTTCATTTCCTTGTTGGACGAGCCATACATATATTCCTGATGTATATAAAATAGTTTGACTTTCAAAAATATTTTCTTGTATAATCTGTTAATCAAAATATCAGTTTGGTGGAAGTTTATTCTTTTCATTAATTTTTGCATCTGAGATTGGTTTTCACGTCCCAGAATTTGAAGTTTGTTTTTTCACATTTTTACTAAATTCTTTAGCGAATATAACAGACCTGGTGTCACACAAATGGCAAAGTTAAGATTTCAACTATAAAACCAGAACGTTATATTACATAGTTATATTTTTTAAGTCCAAAATCTTTGCTCAAACTAAATAGCAAATGCAAAAATAAGCGAGTGAGGTCAATGCCTCTACAAATGTTTAGTCTAACCAAATCCCTCAGTAATAGTTATACTCATAGGCAGCAAATACTAAATTACAGAAATGTCAAGTAAACTTCAAATAGAAAATTGGTAGCTATATTCACTCTTCAAGAAGCCTCGGCTGGCATATCACGGTGTTTATTAAGCGACAACAGTGACATCGAAACAAGCATCGCAGAGCCAACAGCAGCACAAAGCAAAGAGGCTGCAAAATTGTCACGCAACAAAAACATTCAGGAAGTTACAATAAGGACTATAGAGCAAAGAGGCTGCAAAATTGTCGCTTAATAACATGAATTATGGTATAAATGCTTACCATCCTTCAATAAAACCTCTATCCCCTTTCTTTTTTGTACGAGAGCAACATTTTGTCTTCAAATCTGTTGTTTTACATGAAAAAAAAAAGGTCAGTAACAACTTTGAAACTAAAAAGAAAAGGAAAAAAAAAGATAGTAGAGAAAAGAGATTAGTTGGACCTGGTTTAGGTTTCTTTTCAGCAGGACCTTGTTGTGTAACTGAATGATTATGTTCTCCATCAGTGGCCATTATAGAACTATCAGTAATGTATTATTAGTCCCTTTTGTAAATGCTGAATTTATGTCATTGCAAGATATGTTTATTTATAGTGGTAACTTGTGCTAGAATGTGGCTTTTTTCTCTACCACAACTTTCTTAGAATCAGAATCTAAATATCAAAATCTTTGCCGTCCTTCTAGCTATATTGAATTTGTGTGCGAACTTTTGTATAGGGAATCATTAAGTGGCAGCATAAGCGATGCAAAAGTGTCGTCTTCCAAGTGGTTATAGGCATAGTCTAGTAATAAATCCACAACCGGCTCTACCACAAGACGAAGAGTCCAAATCCCCACCTCGAGTTAAAAAAAGGTGTCATGTCCTAAGCAAAAGAATAGAAATTGAAAAGAGAATGTGAAAACTCAAATGAGATTAGTGAGAAATTTCAATGTGAACTGACCTTTTTTTTTTTTTTTTCTGGATAATTCAAGGAGAATATATACTTTGCTTCTCTAGTGGAAAAGTATGCTTCCTTGGTGGACTAAATTATTCTAGAATGGAAAGGGAATATATTGGGAATTTTCATATAGTTGTGACTAAATTTATTTATTGATTTATTTTAAATAGATTAAAGTTAAAGTCACGTTATTATAGACTACTAATGTTTTACAAGAAAAAACCTAATTAATGTTTGGTCGTTAAGTTATAAATCAGGATTAATTAACCTTTGGTTCAATGCTTTGCTCTAACTGTAGAAATATACAACCTACCTGTCAGTTTGCATGCATTTAGGATAGAATAGTCAACTAATCAGTGTATATCATAGGATTAATAGCTGATTGTTTGCTGATTGATAGTGATTAATTGTTAAAAATAGTCCTAGGATTATTCACTGATTTAGTGCTGGTGTACATACTATTTATACATGTATTATGTACCAAATTTTGATATGATTGAGAATTCTTAATTTTTTTCTCAATTTTTTACCAATATGGTGTTAGAGCATCAGGCTCATTTTGTTGGGAAATTGTTGCTTTTTTTCCCAGCCTTCATTGCTGATTTTTAGTTCTGATTTTTATTGCCATTTTTTAAGTCATACCTTTATTGTCACCGGCGACCCACTGCCATTTTTTCGGGCTATCTTCTCTGCCATTATCTCCAACGACCCATTTTTCCGGTGACCTAGCCAGCAGATCGTATGACGAGGGTTTAAACTCCCACCTCTGACACCATCTTTAATTTCAGACAGCCATGTTGTTGTTGCTGTTACTGTGCATGGTTACCCCATCCGTTGTAGCCGTTGTTCGTCGCGGTTCACCGTCTTTCGTCGCCATATCTTTCATCGTCGTCGTCATCAGCGTCCTTTCTAGTTCACATCTAGGGTTTGCTCAGACCTACCGCCATAGCCATCAGTTCGCTCCTAGGGATTCTGTCGCTGCTCCGCCACCGTTGCGCCGTCGTCGTTCTTCCAACCGATACCGTTGTTTGGCCTTCATTGCGGAGGATCTTCGTCGGACCTTTATTGTCTAAGCTTCTAACCGACTTATTGTCTCGATCATTCGCTGCTAAAATAGAAAACTGCAGGACGTTTTGCACTAAAACCAAAAGAATGATAGAAGTATCCAGAAAGTGTAAGGTCCATATATCATCAGGATGAGATCGAGAGGCTGAGTACTCCCTTAGCGAGTTTTGAGAAATCTTAAAGTGGCTTTTATTAAGTAGATTTAAATTAGTGATTCAATTTAAATTGATGTGATTTAAATTAGGATTTCAGTTAAAGATTTAAATTGTTATCTGAATTGATGTTTAAATATACATTTAAGTTTTAATCTGAGTATAAAATAAAATTAAAATTTGTGTTTGGAGAAGTAGTTAAAATAGTTTTTTTTATCAACAAATCTTAATGCTAATAATCCTAAAAATATACAATATGAATATTAATTTATTCCTCTCTTCACTAAGAATACAATAAAAAAAATCATCTTAATTGGATGAAAAATGAAAAAATTATGATTTTTTCTCAAATATAAGAGAGAATTTTATTTTTTACTGTAGCAGAAATATCTGAACTTTAAAAACTTAAGATTCTTGATACTCAAAGGATTCGGATGTTAGAAGAAACAAACACATATCTAAATGATTTTTAATACTTGAATCTAAATTTGAGTCTAAAAAATCCAAAAAGTTCTCGAAACAAACGAACCCTAAGGTATTTCTTTAATAGCACTCTTGGGTAAATTCTCTGTTTCTCATGGGTTAAATGTCTCGGATGAATGTGTTAAGAATTTATAGATTATTGACTTAGGAACCACTAATCATATGACTCATTTTTCATTAAATTTAGCACCTATATATTTTGTCCAAGTAGTCAAAAAATAGTTGTCGTAGACGGGTCTTTCCCTACCGTTGTTAGCCTAAGGGATATCCATGTTAGTCCATCCCTTGTTCTAAAAAATATGCTTTATATTCCTAAATTATCCACCAATTTGATATCAAACACATAAACCCACTCATGATTAAAATTATAATGTGCTTTTTCATCCTTCCTCCCATCTATTTCAAGTTCAAGATTTGAGGAAGGGGATTGGACTTGTTAAGAAGAAAGATGTGCTATACCATCTAGAGGAACGGGGCAAATCGAATATTGTCAAAAATATTTTTTCTTCGTCCTTCTTATCATTATCTAATAAATACATTAGTTGGCTTCATCATTTAGAATAGAACATCCATCATTTGGGATTTTAAAAACCATGTTTTCAACTTTACTTAAGGGGTTAGGGAATGAACACTATTGTTGTGATGTTTGTAAATTTGCTAAACATAAACGTATATCATTTCCTATTAGAAATAGGAAAAGTTATATTCCATTTTATTTGATTCACAATGATATTTGGGGACCTTTCATACTTTCAAATATGTATGGCTCACGTTGGTTTGTTTCATTTATTGATGACTGCATTAGAGTATCTTGGATCTTTCTCTTTAAATCCAAATCTGATGTCAACAATGTGTTTTCAAGTTTTCATAACATGATTCAAGATCAGTTTGGGGTTAAGATAAAAAGATTTAGATCAAATAATGCATAGGATTATTTCCACCAAGTTTTATTTCCATAATTTCTAAAAGAAGGCATAATTCATGAATCCCCTTGTGTTAGCACCTTACAGCAGAATGGAGTTGGAGAATGAAAGAATGGCCATCTACTAGCCACAACCCCAACCTTTCTTTTCCATCAACATGTTCCAAAAAATTATTGTGGGGAAGCTGTTCTTATAGTTGCATATACAATCAATAGATTCCCTTCAAGTGTTTTAGAGTTTAAAACACCAATGGAAACACTTTCAAAATTTTACCCTAACCTAGAACCATAAATAACCTCACTTGTCAAATTTTTTGGATGCATTGCTTTTGTTCATGTTCATAGTCACAACAGAGGAAAGTTAGATCCTATAGCTATTAAGCGTATCTTTGTGGGCTATTCTTCAACACAAAGGGGGTACATGTGTTATCACCCACCCACCAGAAAATTTTTTGTCTTTGCAAAACTTTTTGTCTCTACAAAATGTCTTTTGAAGAACAAAAAATCCTAATTCACTCAACCTTATCTTCAGGGGGAGTCCTTGTCAACTATTGAAGATAAAGACCGTGACTAGTTTTTGCTTGACTTATCCTCCACAATATTACCCACACTTGTTGCAACAAAAACACCTCTTTTGCCTAAGTCGTCCCAAAGTGAGTCCCAAAGTAAGCCAACCTCTTCACCTATTAAATCTGATACACCTCCTTCTTTGCCTGAGCCATCCTAGAGTGAGCCAACCTCTTCACCCATCAGACTTGTGATAGAGAATAAAGCACTCCGTGATGTGTTTAGATTTGATCAAGTTTACTTAAGACGTATAGACCTAGATTCAGCTCCAGAGCAAGTGCAAGAATCACCACCCATTCTTAGAAATGAGGTAAGTATAGAACCAAAAACTCCTTAATTATAGAACCAAAAACTCCTTCTCCTTGGTTAGCACATGATCATGACCTTCCTATTGCCATAAGAAAAGGCACAAAGGAATGCGATAAACACCCTCTATACCCTCTAATGAAGTTTGTGTCACTTGATCTATTCTAACCTTCACACAAGAACTTCCTAGTCAGTTTAAATACAATCCATATTCCTAATACAATATCTGAGGCTTTATTTGATGAGAAATGGAAAAGTGCCATGAGAGAAGAAATGTAAGCACTAGAGAAGAACCAAACATGGGAAGTTGTTGCTTATCACCAGGGAAGAAACCAATGGGATATAAGCCGGTGTTCATAGTGAAGTACATGTCAGATGGCTTTTTAGAAAGATACAAGGCCAGACTTATAGCTAAGGGATACACATAAACTTATGGGGTTGACTATCAAAAAACATTTGCTCAAGTGGCGAAGATGAATATAGTTAGAGTTTTGTTATCGCTGGCTGCTAATTTCAACTAGAATTTGGATCAATTTGATGTCAAAGACGCCTTTCTCTATGGCGACTTGGAAGAGGAATATACTTGAAAATTCCTCCAAGATTCAGGGGGGACATAAGGAACAATAAAGTCTATAGGTTGAAGAAGGCGTTACATGGTCTCAAACAATCTCCAAGGGCTTGATATGGTAGTTTTGTTAGAGTTATGCTTGCCAAGGGCTTTAGACAAAGTCAGCGAGATCACACACTTCTTATCAAGCACTCAAATTCAGGGGGAGTAACAGCTTTCCTAGTACATATCAATAATATAATTGTTACTAGAAACGATGAAAAGGAGAAAAAAGTGCTGAAAAAATGTCTAGCTAAGGAGTTTGAGATAAAGGAGCTTGGAAGACTGAAGTACTTTATGGGAATTGAAGTGGCTCACTCCAATCAAGACATCCTTATTTCATAGCTGAAATGTGTCATAGATTTTTTAAAGGAGACAGGAAAGTTGGCATGTAAACCAGTAACCACACCAATTGATCTGAATCACAAGCTAGCTAGGAGAAGCAAAAGAAGACCCAACTGTAGATAAAGAAATGTACTAGAGACTAGTGGAAAAAATCATATATCTGGCTCATACTAGAAAAAATCAACATTGCTTATGTTGTAAGCATGGTAAGCCAGCTTATGCAAGATCCTAGAGAAATCACCAACAGGTAGTTCACAACGTACTACATTACCTAAAAGCAAATCCTAGTAAAGGCATTTTATTTAGAAGAAATGATGGATTAGCACTTAAGGCATACATTGATGCAGATTATGTAGGGTCACATGTTGGCAAAAGATCTACTTCAGGCTATTACACTTTTCTTGAAGGAAACTCATGACACGAAAAAGCAATAAGCAGAATGTAGTGGCTAGAACAAGTGTAGAGGCAAAATTCATAGCAATGGCCTCAGGAATATGTGAGTTACCATGGCTCAAGATAATCCTAGAATACCTAAAAATGAAATGAAATGACCAATGAGACTATTTATGATAACAAGTCTGCCATAAATATTGCACATAATCCTATTCAACATGCTAGAACAAAGTACATTAAAATAGATATGCACTTTATAAAGGAAAAGTTAGGATAATGGACTAATCTGTGTCCCTTATGTCTCAACCAATGGTCAACTTAGGGATGTGCTTACAAAAGGTCCTAACGGTACAACATTCCAAGGAATTATATGCAAGCTTGAAATGAAAGATACATATTCACTAGCTTGAAAGGGGTGCAGAAACACACAACTTATCAGTGTATGCATTTAGCATAGAAAAGTCCACTAATCAGTGTATATCATAGGATTAATAGTTGATTGTTAGCTGATTGAGAGTGATTGATTGCTAATTGATAGTCCTGGGATTATTCTCTATTTAGTGCTAGTGTACATACTATTTATACATGTATTTTGTACCAAGTTTTTATATGAATGAGAAATCCTAATTTCTTCTCAATTTTTTCCAATACCAACTTTTATTTTTCAAAGTTACAATCATAAAAAAAAAAAATCATGAGATCTTAATTGAATGTGCAAGGTTTGTCTCCTCTATAGGCATTTATAAAAGTAGACTTTCAATCATCTATGACAATTAGTTTTTTTTTTAATAATATTCAGTAAATAAGTTGCATACTCTTGTTTCTTCTTTTTGAACGAAAGATAATTCACTATTTGAGCATATATAGGTAATAGGTCTCAAAAATATTGGATTTACACAAGGAAAACAATCCGGTAAATAGTGAGAGAGCACATAAACCCAGTTTCAATTCAACAAAGATTTCATAACAAATGAATAAAACAAAACTAGTTCTTCAAAAAAAAAAAAAAAAGCTACATATAAGAAGAGTGGCAGCACATCTATACCTTGATTTAAATTTTAATTTTTCATATTCAAATTTTTTAAGATTTCTGCTTTGTCCTTTTTTATAAAACAGATCATATTATACCCTCATTAAATAATTAAAACTTATAATAGTGTTCCTATTAATTTAAAAATATAGGTTTTTTTTCTTGGAATAGTGCCCCAATAAAAAAATTTATTTATTTATTTATTTTTTTTTTAAAGGAAGTTAAAAAAGAAGAAGAAGAAGAAGAAGAAGAGAAATACACCTCGAAGAGACAGAAATAACAATATGTGTCGGTCAAAGGTCGAACCGAACCGACAATAATTTGGGTCGGGTAAATATCAAACCGCGCCCGTTCGAATCGCATCACAAAACGCTGTCGTTTGTTTGGGAGCTGTCATCTTCACTCCTCCAAAAACCCTAACCCTAAACCCTTCTGCAGCGCTTAAAAAAAAAAAAAAGACCTTCTGTAACCTCCACTGACAAATTTCTCGTTTTTCTCCGGCAGAGGCCATTGCTACAGTCTCGAGCGACAATGTTGCGCAGAAACATTCGTCTGAGGAGAGAGTATCTTTACCGAAAGAGCTTAGAAGGCAAAGCTCGCTTGCTGTACGAGAAGAAGCGTAAAATCAGAGAAATCCTCGAAGGTTTGACATTTGTATATACGAATGTTATATACTTTCTATTTTGATTTAAAGTTCCATACTTTAGTCCTTAATCCCTACTTTCATTGCTTATTTTTATAATTTATAAATTTAATTTTAATTTTAATTTTTTTGTTGTTTATGCCAGAGGGAAAATCGATTCCCACAGAGCTTCGGAATGAGGAGGCAGCGCTTCGCCATGAAATTGATCTCGAGGACGAAAACACTGCAGGTAAGGTTTTGTTTGTTTTTGTTTTTGTTTTGTTTTTTTTTTTTTCAATTTGATCCTTGGAAATGGTGAAATCTGGTTACATTATTTTGGCTAAGCTAATGCTCCTAATTTTGTATTTTGATTATTGTCATTGTTGTTTTGTGTTGGTATTTTTTTAATTTTCCAAATGAGCTTTTAATTTAAAAGGTCTAGGTTAAATATTCGTTGAAATGCTGCTCAATGCTCATATTTGTTTCCTTGGATATTGACTATCTTAGTCCCGAGATCAACTATCGATGATGAATATGCTAATGCATCGGAAAGGGATCCTAAAATTTTGATAACTACATCGAGGGACCCAAGTGCTCCACTTATTCAGTTTGCAAAGGTTGGTTTCTTGGGCTCTTTATAGTCCTATAGTATTTTCTTCACTTGGGGCTGTACTCTATACTTTGTATCGTATTGACTCTGTTATTTAAGGTTACGATTTGATGCTTGGTGTGATTGAAAATGCAACTTTTATTTTTAGGAATTAAAGTTTGTCCTCCCTAATGCGCAGCAAATGAATCGTGGTGGCCAGGTTAGTGAAGTCTCCTATCCTTTTGGCCTTTTCCTGTTCTTCATTTGTTCTGTTTGTTACTTTTTAGGCAGAAATGAAGGAAGAAAGCATTGTTGCATAAGGAGGAAGACATCTGTTTTTTGACCTTAAAACGTTATTGTCTCGAAAGTGACAGTATAGAATTGTGAAGACATCTGTGTTTTACTTTCTTAGGAGTAGCGTTAGTGATATGTTTAAGTGGCTTATCGATTCAAATTTTTGGAAAAGAAAATAAAAAATTAAGGCCCCCCTGGTTCACAATTTGAACCACGGTTCAAACCTTCTTGCACAAATGTTTTCTCGTGAAAATTTGAATTTTTGTTCAAACCTGTGAGCCAATGGGCTATAAAGATATTGGCTGTTTGTGAATTTGACATTCTGCTTCTCTGTTTTCCTGGGTCTGTGTTAGGATGAGATGACAGAAATTGGTGCCTTTTGACAGCTTATCTTAGAAGGATATATAATCATATTGGGTGTAAAACTATGGCGTTTAAATAATGAAGAATTTGTTTTTACTGTAGGTTATCTCTGAAATTATTGAAACCTGCCGGGCTCATGATTTCACTGATGTTATATTGGTCCATGAACATCGTGGAGTACCAGCTGCATTAACCATAACCCATTTGCCTTTTGGTCCAACTGCTTCTTTCCAGTTACTCAATGTGGTATGTACAATTTTTTTTTTTTTTAATTTTTTTGTTAGTGTTGTATAAAAAGCTGAAATAAGAGAGCAGGATAAGAATTCTGAAAATAGTTTAATTTCTAAGGTGATGATGTATTGGCAAGTTGTCTATTTCAACAAAAATTAAGGCTCCTGCATGGAAAAAAAAAAGGACCATAAGTGTTTCTTCTTTTTCTTTTTAAAATCATGTGCGGCAGATATATAAATAATGCCATAAAGGAGGTCAAGTAACGTGAACTAATTATGGAGTTCCAAAGAGATGTCTCTTCCATACTTGAATTACTGCGATTACTAAGACAAATCTCCAACATCTGCACTGTTTTTTAATACTTCTTTCAAATCAGAGTATTTGTGTCAATTTTACAGTTGCTTAATGATTTCTATAGTAGTAGGACTTAATAGGCTTTCTATTGTTTGCTAGGTTCATTTTTCTCCGCTCGCTACTTTCATTGGTATGCTGGTACTGTTTTTATCTGTAGGTTACTAGACATGACATCAAGGACAAGAAAGACATTGGAACAATGCCTCAGGCCTACCCACATTTGATTCTTAATAATTTTACAACCAAGGTATAGTGTTTGGTCGGAGCTGAAGTTGTTAAATAGTTATCTGATTTGGTTCATCTTGCTTTGACACATACGATCTAATTAATGTGTGTTGAGAAATCAGTTTCATTGCTAGTATTGCTTGCCAGTGGACCAGAGCAATGATCATCATGTAATCTAAAACAATTTTTTCTTATATCTATTAGCAGTAACAGAATTAAGTAAACTTATCTTAAAGTGATGGAAAGACAGCTAAAAAAATACTTTTTGAGGGATTTCATGGTTGGACACACTATAGTTTTATAAACTCGTCTAACCGTCCTCATTACAGCAATTAATGAGATGATTGCTGTTTCTTTCTATTGCTTCTCTCTCTCTCTCTTGTTATGAACGTAGAATTGCAGATTGAGTTTCTCGCACTACGATTTCACAATTATTTATGTTAGTTTAGTGTTGCTACCTACTAATGGACATTATTTTTTGTTGGTTTACTTTTTAACTGTTTAGCTGGGTGAGAGGACGGCAAATATATTGAAGCATCTCTTTCCAGTGCCAAAGCCGGATACGAAACGCATTATCACTTTTGCCAATCAATCTGATTATATTTCATTCAGGTTGGTTCTATCAAGTCTAGGAGAGATGCTTGTGATTGCCACTTGTTATTAGAATTAGACACTTATACAAGTTTATTAAACGCTATACATGTTTGCTTTGATATATCATCAATGATTCAAAATTATAGGCATCATATTTATGAGAAGCAAGGAGGTCCTAAATCCATCGAGCTGAAGGAGATTGGTCCTCGTTTTGAACTTCGACTTTATGAGGTAGTTACCATGCCATTCAGTGAACTTTTTGATATATTTCCCTCTTCATCAGAAGTAACTCACTTTTTATTAGGGAATGAATATCCGATCTCAGTATGCTTGTATTCCTTTTGCGTTCTGATGAGAAGGATGTGAACTTTGTCCTTTCAGCTCCTCAGCTTCTTTTCAGGAGCATATAATTATGAGTTTTGAATGGGTCTGTTGGAGACCCTGTTATATGTTTTATAATTCTTTTTAACCTTACTTCTTACAGCCATCTGCTGTTTCTTACATGTATTTTTTTGATCAGTCATATTCATTGTTGAGTAGATTGAAGTCTCATGTTTGCTTAATTTATTGACGCTTCATTTTTTTTGGGTGTTGCAGATAAAGTTAGGGACGGTGGATCAACGTGAAGCACAAACTGAATGGGTGATCCGACCTTACATGAATACAGCGAAGAAGCGGAAGTATATTGGCGAGTGACACAATTGCTTGGCCTTTATGCTTGTCAATGGAGTTTTGGTTTATACCAGGTCTAAATTTTCATTTATATATAGACATCTTTAAGCTTTATCAACTTTTTTCTTTCAGTCTATTTTCTCCTCCGGTATGTTGGCAAAAATTCACCTTCTACATACTCAAAGAATGTTATTTCTCCGTTTGCCATTGTATCACATAACAAATAAGTAAATATCATTTTTCTTTTTCGTGCATTCTATTCTAATAGGGTGTATTGTTTATCTAGGCACAGTTTGCAACGGATGTAAAACAACATTTTCCAAACAATTTTCAATGATAACATCTCTTACACGTTAGTGTGAATGCATTTTTTTTTTTTTTTTTTGGGCTTAGATGAAGTTGGGCACATGGGTCAACCTGAAGCACAACCGATTGTGTCATTAGACCATCAAGGAAACCTGTCAAGAATATTGCTTTTTAAGGGACTGACTCCATCTCAAAAGCTTTTAGGCTTGACCTTACTTGGCTTGCTTGGCTATGGATAATGTCCATGTACCATTGAGTTGGTGAATTTTCAAAAGTTATTTTTTGTCTGTCAAAATCCTGTTAATTTATTTTTGCTTTCGTAATAGATTTTAACGGATTCTGTATTATAGATAGAGTAACGTATGGATCCTTATTCCATGTCCTATTTGTTTGGTTATTATGATATTTTTTATGTTTGAGAAGGCATCAACTTCTTGTGCTTATCGATGTGCCCAATGTTTTGATTCCTTTCTTTGAAGCTAACTAAATTGATTATTTTTCCTAGTCTATAGTCCGTCAACAGATGATCTCTTTTCATCTCTGCCCTGCTCACTTATTTTTCAGGCTCCGTCCCCTTGAAATAAAATTGCGGCAGTTGAACTAGTTTCTCTTCATGCATTTGAAGAAAAATGTTACTGTTTCTTACTTTTGCGTATTTCCCATCTGCTCAATCGTGTTCAACAGTAGCTTCGTCGCTCAAACCGGTCGTTTGTCATCGAGTGTGATCTCTCTTGTTGAATCCTCTTATATCACCTTTGCATTTGGCATTATTATGTGGAGGGATCAAGTCATCAAAGGTGAAGAGG
This sequence comes from Artocarpus hirsutus, assembly GCA_946598075.1. Lineage (NCBI taxonomy): Eukaryota > Viridiplantae > Streptophyta > Magnoliopsida > Rosales > Moraceae > Artocarpus > Artocarpus hirsutus. Next base: position 24,178 of record CAMOHE010053319.1, on the reverse strand, counting down.
GGTGTGAACAAGTCATTAAACAGACATAACCTAAGTACTCATAAATATAATATAAAACTAGCCAGACTTGGTAGAAACTGTTCAATTAACATTCTAGAAAAATAAAATTTGATCCAATTGTGGAGGAAGATAGATGAGAGATTGGTATTGTTTTTAAAATAGATGAAAATAGTTTTGTTTTGAAAAATGAGAATGTGTTTTTGGAATTTTGTCTCAAAAAACATGTGAAAATATTTTCAAAAATTTTAAAAAAATATCAAATGGGGCCTAAATCTCGTATTTACTTATTTTCTTAGATTTTATTTAACTGTTGTCAACAATAAAAATGTTCCCTTTGAACTGTCCCTTCGCTTAACAGAAGCTATGGAGTTATATGTGAACATGCCAGAGGCGCGAGAGCGCACCAACAATCTAAAATAAATGTGAAATTTCTTCACTATTGCAGGCATATTTTCTCGACAAAGTTGCATTCTTATCTCTAGCATTGAAGTAACTTTTCTTTTTGTTTTTGACAAAGGGAAAAGAAGTCTGTTTTTGGATAGGTCCGCTCTCAACAAGAATTATTATTTTTCAGTCCTCTAGATACTGTTCTTTGATTCCAAGTTCTTATCAGTCTTTTTTTTAATCGATGATCCGTAAGAGAGATTAACTGCTATCAAAGGCGAATAGCACATCTTTAATTCCAAATGCTTATAATCTGTAAAAGTTGATAACTAATATTAAAGAAAACTAATACATCCTTGTTTGGTTGCTAAATCCTTTACCAAATTCCCCACTTGAGAATTTATTACAATAAAGGAAAAATACGGAGGAGTTTGGAAAAAATAGAACCACCCGGGGAAGGGTAACAAGGACAAGTCAAAAGAGCCCAAAATCTAACACGGAAACAAGTAACTGTACCTGTCAAAGGATTAATCCGAAAGACGAGCAATTAATTTGTTGATATGGTTTCTTTAATTTTGATTTTCTTCTTTTTTTGGAATGAATTAATTTGTTTTTTCGATCCAAACCGAAAATGTTAATTTGTTCATGCATATATATATATAACTTAAAATATATATGTTTGTACATATGGATTATACGTGGAAGTCGGTCAATAGCACAATACTTTTCTTCCCTACCGAAGATTCCTCTCTATTGTTGAGGAAGTCAATCAGTGGCACAGTACTTTCCTTCGCTACCGTCGGATACTTTTCTTCGTTACCGTAGGATCCTCTCCATTGTTGAGGAAGACTGATACAGGTCGTTGAGGTAAGTTGAAAAGCGTTTTAGATCGTTCAAATTGCAAAGTAGTTTAAAATGGTATTCGATGAAATAATAATTAAAATAGTTTATGTTATAGAAGTAATTTTAAAAGTGTTAAACTCGAAAATTTGTATTTTATTATTTTAAAGTTTATATAGTTTGAATATTTTTTATAATAAAAATAATTTTTATTTTTTATTTATTATTTTTAAATATCAAATATTATTTTAAATTTAATATAATATTTTATTTTTTATTTAAATAAATTCTTATATTTCAAACATTAATTTAAAACTATCATTTAAACAATATGGGGTGTTTGGAAGATGATGGAAACTAGTAGTGAGAACTACTTTTACTGTAGCATGTGAGAGCTTTACACTGTAGCAATTTTTTTTATTATTACTGTAACATGTGAGAGTTTTATACTGTTCATAACTGATTTTATGGTGAAAATTACAGTTCCTACCACTTTACCAAATACCTAGATAATTTATATCTTACAATTTAAATCATTAAATTTTAAACTGTATCATTTCAAACCAACCCGTCAAAGGACCATTATTTTTTGAGAAGTCATATCTAAACCTATTCTTGTAGTAAAAAAAAAGAAAAAGAAAAGAAAATTCTACAAATTAGCTTGCCACAGCCATTCCTTAGAAATCATATTAGTTTTTCTCTCAATGAAAAGCAAAATTCACACCTACGCTTCCGCTGAGTTTCCCTGCTACTTCACTCCAAGAAACCAAGTTGGAAATCTGAGGCTCATCTGTCAACGCTTCATTGTAAGAGACAGAGAAAATTGAAAACTCTTTAACGTTGAGGACATATGTTCTTGCCATAGTAAGTAAGATTTAACAATATTATACATCATTGCTTGTTATGGTTGATTTTTTTTTTTTATTTGGCTCCTTTTTTCCGTACTTTTTGAAAGTTGATATTCTTTCTTCTTGTTACTTGAAAAAAAAAAAACACTAAAACACATTTTTCCTCTCCCGTTTTCTGCAGATCTTGACTTCTATCTTCATCTCTCTCTATCCCTTTTGTGGTCGGGCGGACACATCAAACATCAGAGACAGATCTTCTCCGTTGTTGAAGACATCTTCTCTTGCAACGGTAAGCCTTTTTTTAAAGTAATTTTCATATCATAGCATGTCATTGTTGAATTTATGTTCTTTTTTTTTTTAGGCCATTTGTTTGTTGTTTGCTGGTAAAAAAAAAAAGTGAGAAAATTAAACAAATTAAGTAAACGTTCAGGGATTTCAGTACACACCACAAACCATAAAACTCACTCTTCTTCTTATTTTTCTTTTCGTTACAGACCTTGACTTCGATCTTCATTCCTCAATCCCCTTCCTTGATCAAGACGGAAACATATCAAACATGGCAGAATTGGTGGCTGGAGCTTTTCTCTCTGCTGCCTTTCAGAAGATCTTAGAGAGGTTGACTTCTCGAGAGTTCGTGAACTTCTTCCGGGGAAAGAAATCCATTGATGAACAGCTCAAAGTGCTGAAGGAGAAGATAAAGACAGCTAGTCTACTGCTCAACGATGCCGAAGACAGGCAAATGAGCGAGCCAGACGTGAAGCAATGGCTTGATGAGCTCAAACATGTAACTATGAGAGCAGAAGACTTGGTGGAGGACGTCAACGATGAAGCCCGAGCTAATCAGGAACAAGAATCTGGAGGAATAATGAGTGTGCTAATGAAGTCCATCTCTCCCTCCCTCACCGAATTCGACAAAACTGTACTACGTGAGGTAGAAAGTATCTTGGAGGATTTAAACTTTCTTTTAGATAGAGCGGGTGTACTTGGTTTGGAACATGTTGTTGGAGCTCAAACCACCATATCATCACAAAGATGGCCTGCTCCTTTGCTAGAAAAAAGTCATGTTTATGGAAGGAATGATGATAAAGAGAAGGTGCTGAAGTTGGTGTTATCAAATGACCGTTGGGGCAATAAGATGGGTGTCATTCCCATAGTGGGTATGGGGGGTCTTGGCAAGACCACCCTTGCTCGGCTCGTGTACGATGATGACAGAGTGAAGGAGCATGGTTTTCACATCAAAGCATGGGTTACGGTGTCAATTGAGTTTGATATTTTCAGAATAATGAACACTATTTTGCAGAAGGTTGATTCGAAGATTAAAGATGACATCAACGAACGAGAAGAGCTTCAGAGTAAACTGGGAGAGGCTTTAAGAGGCAAGAAATTTCTCTTTGTTCTTGATGATGTTTGGAATGAGAATTATAGCAGATGGAATGTCCTAAAGAGTACGTTCACATATGGGGATTGTGGAAGCAAGATTATTGTAACGACACGCAGCCAAAAGGTCGCATCCATTGTAAAGACTGGGCCAACTCATGAACTAAAGCAAATACTCGAGGAAGATTGCTGGAAAATCTTTGTGGACCATGCCTTCAATGGATCAGAGGCGGACATAGATCCACCTTTGAAAAATATTGGTGAAAAAATTGTGAAGAAGTGCAAGGGCCTCCCATTAGCTGTACAATCAGTTGGTGGTCTCCTACGCTCTGAAAGAGATATAGAAAAATGGGAAACCATTTTAAACAGCCGAGTGTGGTGTGAAAGCCAGAACAATGATATTCTTCCATCTCTATGGTTGAGCTATGTTTTTCTGCCGTCATGCTTGAAGCAATGTTTTGCCTATTGCTCGATATTTCCTAAAGATCACGAATTTGAAAAGGAAAAAATAATTTTGTTATGGATGGCAGAGGGTTTTTTGCCATCTAATGAGAAAGAAAAGCCTATGGAGGAGTTTGGAATGGATTATTTCGACTGTCTAGTTTCAAGGTCATTATTTCAGAGATTAAATTGCAATGAGTCGAAATTCATGATGCATGACCTTGTGCATGATTTAGCTACATTTGTCTCAGGTGAATTCAATTTCATACTTACTTGTGATAAGAACTTGGAGGACAAGGTCATTACGAGCAAAACCCGTCATTTGTCATACCAGGTACCTTTTTACGGAGGCTTGCAGGCTAGTGATCTATCTGAGGCCAAACATTTACGCACCTTCATAGAAGTGGGAAATGTTTTGTTCCCGTCTCATGATTTGGTTGAAGAATTACTAAGAACAGGGAGGTGCTTAAGAGTGCTTTCTCTATGTAAAATTCATTGGGACTGGACCCAGCCGTATATTTCAATTTGCACCCACTGGTGTATGTCATTCAATAATGTGAAGCATCTAAGATATTTGAACTTATCCGGGAGCGAATTTAAAGAGATACATTCTTCAATTTGTACTTTGTACAATTTGCAGACTCTGTTATTGGTGAGCTGTCGAAGACTTACTCGGTTGCCAAAGGACATGGGAAGACTGATCCATTTGCGTCACCTTGACACTAGCGGCACACCACTAGAAGAGATGCCACCACAGATAGGTAACCTGAAAGAGTTGCGGACTTTAACTGATTTTGTTTTGGGCCAGTCTGATTGTCGTTCAGGCATTGAAGAGTTAGGAGCACTACAACACCTGGCTGGAAAGCTTCGAATTTCTGGGCTTCAAAACATTGTTGATGTTGGAGGCGTTCAAAAAGCCAATTATTTGATGGATAAGAAGAAACTTACCAAGCTAGATTTAAGATGGGAAGGTGAAGTTACCGACACAATAAGAGCAAGGGACACATTAAATGCGTTGCAGCCTCACACAAACTTGACTAAACTCATTATCCGTGGGTATGCGGGTTCAAATTTCCCAAATTGGCTTGGAGATTCTTCATTTTCAAAGATAGTGTCAGTTGATATAAGTGGTAATGAATATTGTTTCTTCCTCCCACCACTCGGACAGTTACCTTCTCTTCAAAAGCTTGTGATTAAAAGCTTCCATGGTGTGGAGAAAATAGGAGATGAGTTTTACGGTGCTGATCGTATTTCTTCAATTCCTCCATTTCAATCTTTACAAATTCTGGAGTTTTCTGGCCTGAAAAGCTGGAAAGAGTGGTCCTTTATTGATCAAGATGGCAAAGAGAGGCAATGTTTTCCTTGTCTGAAAGAGCTACGGATTGATGATTGTCCAAACCTAGCTTGGAGCTTACCTGATTGTGTCACAATAGAAACTCTCAGGATTTCAAACAGCATGAAATCTACGGAGTCTCTTCCATTAAATCACTTCTCAAAGCTTAAGCATCTTCATTTGCAGAGGATTGAAAATCTCAAGGAGCTAATTGTGGAGTCACCTAATGTGATAGAAACGCTAGAAATTAGTGGATGCAACAAATTAGAATTCTCAGGGGGGCACTGTTATGAACACATTAAAGAGTTGACAATTAAAGAATGTGCTTCCTTAAAGTCACTTCCATTGGACTACTTCCCAAGGCTTGAGGTGCTTGACTTGACGACATGTCAAAATTTGGAATCACTTAGCTTCACAGAAGAAACTGGCACTGCAATCAAGTCTCCAATCAGTGAGTTGTTCATAAATGATTGCAAGAATTTCAGGTCACGGCCTGAACACACGCACAAACTTCTTCCGTCTCTAGCTAGAATGGCATTGTCCGACTGTCCAGAAATTGAGTCATTTCCCAAAGGAGGATTGCCCCCAAATCTAAATAAGCTTAAAATTTCCAATTGCTGCAAACTTGTTGCACAACACAGGCACTGGAATCTGCAAGGACTTACCTCTCTGAGATCATTACAAATATATTCCTGTGAAGACACAATGTTGGATTCATTTCCAGAGGGGTGGTCGATACCCAGCTCCTTAACTTCTTTCGAACTTTCGAATCTTCCCCATCTTAAAACCCTGAATGGCGGTGCCTTTAAAAAGGCTGAATCTCTTGCTATATTGGGTATTTATTGGTGCACCGAGCTCCAGTTTTTGCCAGACGAAATACTGTCGCTGCCTTCTCTTCGCTGTTTGGAAATTATCCAGTGTCCTTTCCTTGAACGACGGTATAGGGAAGGTAAAGGGGAGGATTGGCATAAGGTTTCTCAACTTCAGGAATTATACATTGCTGGCGAGACAACGTAAGTATTCGAACATTCCCCTTCTCCTAATTCTCCACTTCTATCAATTTTCCTTCATCGTGTGACACACCTGTATTATTATTTTTAAGAGGTTCAACGCCTAATTACAAGTTGGACTAGTCAAATTGTCACTCCATTGAGGCAATAAAACTAACTTGCACACACACATATATATGATATGGCCAGCGTATGCTTAGATATACATATATTATAACATATATTTTTTTATATACACATATATATATATAATAAAATATGTCTAGAGTGTGCTAACGGATGCTTTTAATTTTTGTCATGCCTTTTTGCCCCTTCCTCTGTATTGCTTATATAAAAATAACTCTTTCTAATCTTATCTATAAACAAAATATGACGCACTAATCATAATTATTTTTAGCCACTCTCTCTTGTGATTTTTCTTTTTCAAATTTATTATGCATATCAACTTTCCAATCATAATATGCAACCCTCTAAATTCTTGTTCTTTTTTTTTTTTCCTCCTATCGCTATTTCTCAATTCCGTTGAAAAAGATCCTTGCTTTTCCGTTTTATAACATGCATTTGAGTAGCTGCGTTTTTGTTTGATGTTCAACTTATATTTACTCCTCACAAAGTGACGCTAAATTCGATAAAAGATAACAGGTATTACCGAGTCAAATCATTCTCTACTCTGCAACAACAAAACTAACTTACACACATAGTCATTTGGTTAGAACACTAACGTCAAGCTTCAATTCTTTTAATACTTTTTCTGTAGTAGTGACGAAAAGGAGAATTTTGCATTCACAAATGTTTAGAAGTAACCACTCTGCTAGCACGGAGGATTCTTTATGCTCTCAACATAACGAAGGTTAGTATCTTAAACAATTGTGCTATAGAATAATGTAATTCTGGCTGATGTGTTAATATCTTCGCACCATTATAACACGTTGCTCTTGTTCAGTATAATCTTACAAATTTCATTACTTGTAACTATATTGCTGTTGGAATGCTATGAAAGCTCTTCTCTATTGCTTCTTACTAGTTTAATTATGCAACAAAACATGTTTTCAAGCGTGCTAATGTGAATCTATCAATTTCATCTTGTAAGTCTGCTTCTCTTGTTTTGCAGGATGCCGGCCAATGTGGCATGGGGAGGTCGTTTTTCACTTGGGACTGTCTGGCGTCGTGTCGCTTGCGGTTGGTTCAAAAAGACTAGGGCGTCTTTGTACTTGATAATTTGTTTTTCTAGTCTTGTGTTGGTTCAAAGAAACTAGTTGTGTTCTTGTTTGCTCGACACAAACATCCTTTGTTTTGTTCTTTTTTGCGGTGTGGTATGTACTACACTTTGATGGCACTGTCTTTATTATTCGGAGAGGAGAACTTGGTATGGCGTGAGTTCTCTAACCGGTGTCAATTTTATTGAGATGCACTAGTGTGCCTTGATGCTAATTATTCCCTCTCCTTTAGTTATCGTCTTATCTTCGATGGAGTTTATATAAGTACCGCTGAGTTGTATGCTATACACAGTTGCTCATTATTTCCCACCATTTATATTTATAAAATAAAGATGCATATTTAGTTTTATATAAATGGTAGAATCATAACGAATGTGTCCATTGAAAAATAAACGACTGAGTCGTAAAATATATACATGTTATAATTGGTCATTTATGGCTCATGATTTTATTGTATGTGATTATCTGGAGATTTTCTTATACTATTTATGGACTTGAATCCGTTAGAATTGAACATTTTCTCGAGTCCTGCTAGTTCCTTTTGCTTAAATTGTTGGTTCTGTTGTTCTTACAGTTGTATGCTGTTAGTTGTTATATTCTTCTGAATCCATGGACGAGTCGTGGATTTGCGAAATATATATATTTACATATTTTCGGAGCAAAGCGATGACCAACCTAAATTAAATTGATCATCCGAGCAATTTTTCATGGGAACTAGAGCAATTTTCGAAAGCGAACTCATGAACATGAAACAATTCCTTTTAATTCTTCTACTCATGAAATGTAAAGAAGCCTCACGCACCCATCGACACAACTTGATGATCGCTTTTTCTTTTTTTTTTTCCCTGCTCAAGTTCTTCGAATCGCTTCATCTCAGTACTCAACCCTGGATCCCAATCTCCATTAAGAACGATTGCAGAGAAACAAACAGCTTCCATCAAGGACTATGTAGCCATAGATGCGCACTTTGCCTGACATAAAACAAATAGATGAATCTCTTCCTTATAAATAATAGAGCGACAACTGATGAGAAAACTTTTAATATAAAATTCATTTTCTTAAACAAGGCAGTGCCTAATTTTTGGGCAAAAGTTTACTCATATTAACCTTGCCTTACCTACTTGGTTAAGCTTATTAAACAACATATTAGAGTTACAAACGTTGTGTTCTTCCTTCTCCTTTTTCAACCCGATATCATCCGTTAGTGCTTTTTTTTTTTTTTTATGTTGTCCTTCTTTATTCAATGATGTTTTATACTGTTATTATCAGCTTCAGTTATTGATATTTAACATTGAGTTCTTTAACGTGTTCTTTAGTAAATATGGTTATTATAGATTTTACTTCATAGTTTCAATCTTGTGTGATTTTTGGTTGATGTCATTTTCAGAGTCGTCGTCATTTTGAGGGTAAAACTAGCAATAAGAGGAAAACCTGATAAAGCTCCTGGTATATGTTCATCATCTCATCAACACCACTGACAAGATGCATGGGCCCAGTGTCTTCCACATGACGTTCTGTGTATGGCGCAAGCTCAGTCAAATTGAGAGCAAGGCGATCAGTCCTTTGAAGTAGAAGTTGAAACGTAGGCTGAAGTTCATAGCATTGCTCAAACAAAGAACGCCGACAAAACACATACAAGCCAAGTCGAGCACGAGACATAGCGACAACCAATCTTCTGACATCGCGAAGGTGACCAACAAACCGCGTACGCACAAGTGACAGCAGTATAAAATCGTTCTGTTGACCTTGAAATTTATCAACTGTAGTAACCTGAGAGACAACTCATGAATAGCATCATTTCAGATGAGGTATCATAAAAGGATGTCTAAGGATGCTACTGGGTCATAAAACATAAAAATTACCCCAAACGGAATTTTGCCATTTGCCCCAGTCTAGTGTAAGATCTACTAGATCAGTATATCAAGAGGAAAGAAAAACACAAACCTTGCTAGGAGGACCAATGAAGTTGTAGGGAACACATCGTCTGTTAATAACATCTCGAATCAGAAGCTTTTGTCCATTGTAAGTTGTCAAAATGGAGATCTTATTTGCAGGATACCCCAGAAGACGCATGTAAATGTAGACGCTCACAATATATTCTGCTTCTCCCTCATTTTGGTAGAACCAAGGTGAGGGAGCAGTCTCACCCTTACCTTGATAATCTGGCACATCTATCAATTGATATTCATACGAGAACCCAGCATTTGCTCTATGAAATATGGAGTCCTCTTTCACATAAGAAAGGTCTCCCAAATCTCTGTACCGCCAGTTGTAAAGTTTTGCTATGCTTGGCCGGGCTCTACCTTGGGCATTAAGTTCAATATAAGGGATACCAAGGCGAACAAACCGTGTGAAGAGACTTTGGTCCATGTGGCTATACTTTTGGAAAGCCATATTCTTAACAACAGGAGGCAATTGATGATGGTCACCAATCAGAATGCAGCGTTTAAGCCGTGCATAACCATCTTCCTGCCTCTGGAGCAACATTGGGATGAAAGTTTCAATCTCCAAAATCTGGGCACTTTCTTCCATCAGCAAGTTGTCATACTTGAAACCCAACTGAAGGAAGTCCTTTCTTTTTAAAGCTGCATGAGTGCAGGTCATTGCCACAATCTTTGCCTGCTTTGTCATTAGGTAATTTGCTCGATCAGCTGTTGACTTGAGTAACTCGAAAGCCTTGCATTCTTCAAGTTCTTGGAATATAGTCCTGAGATGACGAAAGCACCCTTCAGCCGCTCGCATGTCTTTTTCAAATGACTCGCCAGTAAAGACTGGGTGAGGCGCATTGAAGAAGAACTCCTTAAAGGGAAAGCGATCCATAACAACTGATGGTTTATTCTCATTGCCCTTACAAGCATCACGAAATTGCTCCCAGCGGGAGAGCACATGAAGCAACCAAAAATACCCAGCAGTCTCACAGGTATAACCTACATCCTCGGGCAATTGGAGAGATCTTGCCAGCCTCTCCACTTCACTAAGCAATTCCAATCGCCGTACTAGCATTGCATTCACACGACCCTGTCGGCTGAAGTCAAGATCGGTTGCAAGCTCTTGTTCACCTTGACCAAGTCGAAGAAGATAGCGTGCAGGCACATCCCTCTGAAATATCAAAACATGTATAAATAATTGTACAAATAATACAAATCAATAACTTAAAAGGTCCAAGAAATTTGTATATTACAAACTAAGACCTGCATTATCTTCTCAAAAAGGTCATTGAGAGCCTGGTTCGAATGAGTAATAATTAATGTCCTCTGCGTAGGACAATTATGATAAAGAACATTCAATATCTGCACCGCTGTATCTGTCTTTCCCGTACCAGGAGGACCCACAACCATTGTTAGTCCTGGCTGAACACCTGAAATGATTGCTTCAACCTATATAAAAAGAGGAATTATAGATCAAGCTCTTCGAAGCATAAAGTACACAAGCAGAGATGATTGCTCCTATATATTGATTGACGTCACAAAGGAAAGTATTTACTTTGACAATGTTGTTGAGCATATATTAATATGCATAAATATTTAAAAAAGAAATTAGCATAGCACCTGTATGGGAGTAAATCTAACAGAATTCTGTCTTGGTTGATCTTGGGGATATGGACCTGGGTCAGGAGGAGTGTACGCCTCAACAATAAGTTTCTCTTTCTCACCATTGGCATCCACCATAGTCACATCATTCATTGAATCAGCAGTAGACTTCTTATTCCCTGGAAGGGCATGAGTGCTGCTCCTCAGCATCTTAGGAAGCCTGATCCTGAAAGGAGGCCTTGGATCCAAATTTTCTGTACAATCTGAATTCGTAAAACAAACCTGAAAATTGGGATATGGAAAGGAGAATGTCTTTAGTCACACTACCCCTCAAAATTATTTGCAACCCGCTGCATAGACCCAAAATTTTGTTTCCTAAACCGAGAAATTAAAACAGAAGGGGAACATAATAGCTACCTCATAATCTGGAAAACTTTTCTTCAAATGTTCTGCATCAAGAAAGGTGTCTTTGAAATCCACTGTTTTCAAGAGATCGGGCATATTGGTCCATTGTGCTGCAGAAGGATTCCCGTAGCCAAGAAATATGTTGTGCAACCAGTCAGGAACAATACAATATTCATTCATAAGATCCCTTATAGACTCTAGAATTGCTTTGAAATTGTTCTCCTTGGGCTTCCTCCTCATCAATATATTAAAAGTTCCATAAACATCTTCTGCTCCTTTCTCAGCAATATTGGTCACATCCATGTGGTATTGTGCTGTATCTAAAGCAACTGTCACAGTTCTCAGTTCCCCTTTTGGAGGCTTCCACTCATCTCGTTTGATTCTTCCACTGAAATCGTTCATTAAAGTTCCCTCCTCATCTCGTATCTCAATGATTTCACATCCCCGTACATATTGAAGGCCAAGCCTTTGTGGAACGCTGGACTTGGCAGCTTCTTCTGCACTTAGAGGCTCAAATGAAGGGCGGATAGAAAGTAAAAACAGAACATCATGCTCTTTAAGAGCATTCCATTCTGATCTTATCTGTGCTTTATAACTTGAAATGCTAAAAGTGACTTCTGCTGTTACAGCAGATGGCTTGACTTCTCCAATGTTTGGCTGCTTTACTTCAGTGATCTTAAATTCTTTGATAGGCACGGCCATCCTTGACCAGCCACGAAAAGCAGTTTCTCCCTCATTGTTAATATAGGCAAGAAGATGCGGTACAGCTTCCTGAATATCCTCACGAATTTCGTATGTTGATTCAAGACGAAAGAGATTAAAATTTCTCAGCAGATAATCATGTAGCGTTAGAAATTGTAAGTTGAGCTTTGGGAGCGCAAGACAACCTTCCCCAGAGTAATTAATGCTAGGAACAACGCTTTCATCCCACATAATCTGTTCATTTGGATAGAGTGGAAGAGCATTAATGGCTTCTTTTTGAGACTGTTGCTTCTCGAAAAAGGAAACCATGACTTCAATGAGAAAATCAACCCTATCTGACCAAGGATCATCCTTAGACACCAGCTTAAGCTGCATCAAAGGAAAACTGTTAATCAACCAAAATTATAATCAAAACTCTTAAAATTAAATCTTATCCTTTGATAACAAGTATGAAGAATCCACATTTTTTAAAACCTCCAAGTCTCTGATAAAACAAGCAAAGAATTTTAGAGAGAGAATTTCAGAACCTTAACAAAAATTATTTCATCATACATTATTTATCACGCAAGAAGTTCAAACGAAAAAATAAATTAAGAAAATAGTGAAAAATAGCCAAGACAAGTACAATAGTTGGCTCTTTCCCAACTATTTGCCCTCTAATAAATTACCAGATCCGAAGTTCGTCAAGGACATCAATGTATGCCAGACAATAATTAGAAGAAACAAATGCGTCAACGGTAAAAATTTTAACAAAGCGGTTATTTGCAAGCCAAAGGTTCCAGAAACAAGTGATCTAAATAATAAATGATTGCCAATTCTCCAAGGAGACATTAGAAGCAAAACATTTCACAAACAAGTTTCCACTAAAAACTAGGGGACAACAACCATAAATCTTTTATTGCAAATGAACGAACATCAACCCACAACAACTAAAACATATACTTTTCAGTTTACTCAAAATAGCCTAAACACACCAGTCAAAATGTCATAGACGTACCTTCCTACAAACCAAATCCTTCAGTTCTTCAGGAGACAGTACAGACAATTTCTTAGATAGATCATTACGCTTGTTTATTGCACCAATGTTAGCCAATGCAAGATCCCTTAACTACAACCAAAAGAAAAGCGAAAATTTACACATTTTAGTATCCTGTTACAAACAAAACAATAATTCTTTTAGAACAGCAAGCGATCAGCAACCATTTTTTATTCTATCTCAATCACTTCATCACTCATATACTAACCTTGGGAACCTTTTTAAAACAAAGTAGTTGGAAAGATTGCAGGCGGTCATAGTGAGATTGTAGCACCTCATCATCATTTAATTGTGTCCCGACATGATCATTAATCTCAAAACGTTCATAAAACTGCAGCAAGTCAACCAGTTGCGCGAAGAGTTTTCCCTTTCCATGTGTATAAAGGGCGCTTAAGTGGCACTTGGCAACAACACCGACATCAGCAACAAGAGGCCTCAAATATCTGAAACCCAATTAGAGAGAAAGGATTAAGAAAGTGAGAACAAACAAAACAAACTAGGAAGAAGGGAAAAAACTGCAAAGTTCCTTCCAAAAGCCTCATCTTTTCTAGAAATTGAAAAACTGTTATGTTAATATGGCATATATAATATCTCAGAAAACCTTATTGATTATTATTGTTTAAATTATCATCAGATCAACTTTCAATTATTAGAAACTAAAAAGACCATGAAAAAGGACTAGCAATGATATTCAGGTGAAAAACAAGAGGAACTCCGAAAACCACCCTCTACTGAACATATTATTTTGTATAGAAACATAAAAGAAAAAAGGGACGCGGGAAAACAAAAGAGAGAGAGAGAGAGAGAGAGAGAGAGAGAGAGAAGAGTATAATTATAGCAAAATATGGGGATGATACCAGACCACGTTATCTTCAAGTAATTGAGTTTGTTCCAACATAGAGCCAAATGAATTGGGGAAGAACACATAACGAAGATATGTCCAATGTGCCTCCCCTTGAGGTCCAGATAAGTATTCAAAAGAAAGACATTCAAAAAAAATGGAGGAAAAAACAGAACAAAAAGGAAAAAAAAAAAAACAAAACAAAACAAAAAAGACAAAAAACAAAAAAGCAAAAACAAAAACAAAAACAAAAATAATACCTTCTTGTTGGAAGTTGACTTAGAAGGTCAATAAGAAACTCCATAAATCGTTCACAATAAAGGACACTTGTATCATCAACCTGTGTGAATCCAACAGCATCATTATGCACGTCATCTTCATTGATAAAATGTTCCGAGGAGAAAACCTTGCAATCAAGTATCTGTACAAACAAGAAACGGCGGCCATTACATCGTTGGTGCATGAAAATTTACCCCAAAAAAATGTCACTGAATTTTAAATGTGAAAAGCAACCTCCAAAAACTCTTCGACGAGATTTCTTAAGAACTTCACTTCAAGCATGTTTAAGGGATCATAAGGCACTCCTCGCTTTGCAGCTTCTTTGGCTTCCCTCTTTATCATCCTCTTCCATTTCTTGATCAAATCCGTGTTCAAACAAAGCTCCATCTAAGGCGAAAAAGAGAATCATAAATACATGAATAAATACAATGAGGTAGTTCCAATCAATAAAATCATAATGGATCATTAAAGTCTTACCTGAAATCTACCGTACGACAAACTAAGCCACGTTTGCAAACTTGCCAATCTGAGAATAGTGTCACTGACTATCTCATCTTCCAAACTCTAAAAGATCGTAATATTTTGTTAGATTTGTCAAAAAAAAAAAAGGCCACACACACACAGAGAATATCCAACTGCTGAAGTTTTAAAAGACATTTGACAGGAATAGTATATCAAATATTGAAACACATATCAAATGTCCAACATCCAACAACTGCGTAGAAGGAATTCTCACCCACAAATTAAACCATCAAACATAAAAATAAATGATAAAAAACGAAAAGTGAAAATAGACCTATGCAGCAAGAATCAATAGGAAATTGTCCAATGTTATACCTCGTAAATTTTCTAGTCAAGTAAAAACAAAACGGAGGCAACTCAATTCTAAGGAGGACATCAATATTTATTACAGGATCCTATGATAAAGACAAAAGTGATAAGAAGCAAAAGATAATAGCAAAAAAAAATTGTTCATAGAATTATTGTTTTTAATAATAAGAAGCAAACATTCAAAACTGCAGAAGGTGATACCTGAAACGCATTAATCATGAAGACCAAATAATTTGTCTTCTCTGCTATAGCTAAGTCTCTTCCCTACAACCACAGTTCAAATATCAGCCAAAGTCATTCATCTAAAACACTGAATATAGTTTCATACACAAATCTTTTTCTCTGAATTCTGACTTGAGAGAGAGTAAAGCAACAACATTGACCTCATCTACAAATAACAATTCAATAAACTTATTTAGTAGTAATTCATCCACAAGTCGATAGAATAGAGATGTGGCCTTGACTCTAGAATGGTATGAAACTATTCCCAAAGAAGCAGTTCAAACAATTGTCATGCCATGAGATATTTCTAAATTATCCGTATTCATCATAAAACATACTTTAATAGAGAAGTTAATACTCAAACATGATCAGAAAGTGTAAAGGCTGACACGTTGGAGTAAGTAACATCAAATAGATATGCATCCTCATCTAATAGTAATAACTCAATCAAATGCTCTAAATATCCTTAGGAAAAAAAAAAAAAACCAATTTTCAAGGCTTGAAACTAGACAAGCACCCATAAAGCAACTCCACCAAACAGGTTGACCAGTAAACCCGTTGAAAATTAACCAGTCCAAATCTAATCACTCGAAAGCATGAGGGCCATTAAAATAGCATTATCTCCATATTAAAAAAAATAAATATTCATTGTAACATTTCCTAAGATCAAATATATGAATAACACCGTAATGCTTTGATAACCGAGGGGGTTCGAGGGATGCATCCCCCTGAAACCGAGGGGGTATGGGGGTTAATTGGGATAAAAAGAAAGAATTAAGAACAATAAGAACGTATAACTCTTTACCATATGCAAAACAATATATTAATTAAGGAGGAGAATATAGCACAAACCTCCTTAAGACAAAGAACCCTCTCAAGAAACCCTTTAAACACATCTTTCCGGTCATAAAAACATACCCAAGCTGCCACATTCTCTCGAAACTGCAAGTTCACCAACAAAAATGCGTAAATTAGTATATACTCCATATCGACTTCCCCTATAACGGTCTCGTTCTCAAATTACAGAAGCAGTACAAAACAACAAGAAAGCGTCCATACTTGATAATCAGTTTATGTCCCATAATCAATACAATTAAAACAGATTGATCATTATCGTTTTCCTAATCAACTATTCCACTTGGGAACCTACCTAAGCCACAAACAAGTACTTGATTTTCAAAAGAGAAAAAATCAGTCATAAATCCCTAGCCCCCAAACCCTAAATTAAACAGATTCATACAATTCAAACAACCTTTTGGTTCCAGACACTGCCTTAGCCAGCACAAAGAGTTCAAAATCAGTAACAACTTTCTCAAAAACTAACTCTTTTCCCCTTCTTATCATACATTCCACAGACCAAATACTCCAAATCCACCACAAGATCCGTAAGAATCTAATAATAAAAAATGAACCCCAATGTACATAATTTAGAAAATAAAAATAAAAACAGATAATTCTAAAAAAATTCACAACCTTCTCGTTGATCATGATGATCATCGACATAACATGCTCGAAGGTCGCGGTCTCGGAGTCGAAATTCGGCCATAGGTAGTTCTCCAAGTACTGGCTAACCTCCAATATCATGACTCTCTGCAAAGGCACCGGCTTCCTCTGCCCTTCCTTAACCAGCAACTCCGTCTCGTAGATCTCCTTCACTAATCCGGCGTCGAACGGCTTCCTCGGCTCCGCGGAATCGCCGACCTTGGACCAGTTGGCCGCGGCGATCTTCGTGAGCTTGTCGCGCTGAATCTCCGACAGCGTTATCGAGCTCGGAACCGTCGAACTGGGCTTCGATTCGACCGGCGGCTTGTCAGCGGCGGCGAGCTGGTGGTGCGGCTCGACCGGGTACTCAGCGACGTGGTGGCGCTTGAAGTCGTACGCGCCGGTTCCGTACACCTTCGTCATTGTGAGAGAAGGGAACTCTAGGGTTTCTGGAGACGCAGAGAAGAGGAGATTTTACAGTGGAGGAAGAGAGAGAAGTTTCAGCCCTTTCAGGAGTTCATAGTGGAAGAAAATAGAAGAATTTCGGATTTTTAGGGCTTTGTAATTTGAGTACGAATTTTTGCTCTCCCTTTCTGCAGAGGTTTTGCGAAGGTGAAAAAGGGAGGAATATGTGGGTTTAAGGTAGGTTAAAGAAAAGGCAGAAATAAACGACATGCTGTTTTCTTTTTTATTTATTGGAGATTTTTGCAACGTAGATCCCAAACTTTCTTGACTTTTGGCACTCTCAAGAACTTAAGAAGTCCTCTCAAAAAAAAAAAAAAACTTGAAAACCTGAATATTCAAATTCTTGAAACAGGGATTTGTGGAATTTGAGAATATGAATATCCAAAATTTTAAAGTAACGGTTAGAAAGTTTGAAAATCTTTAGTGTAAATTTCCCTCAAAAAACATAAAAGTAAAATTTGAAATATAATTGTTCGTCGTTTTCGTTCAAAACGACATATTAAGAAGACAAACTACATGCCTTTTTAAGAGTTGAGCAGAAGGTAAATAAGTAATAAAGTACAAGGCATGTCGTTTCATAACCTAATCGAGGACGAAAATGTCATGGAAAAACAGCATGTTGCTTTCATTGTGAATGACAATTAATTTAAAAAACTTAGCCTGTCAATTTTCTAGTATTTAGGTAGCATGGTTAGAATTAAATTTTTAATTCAAAATATTCTATCATGCAAAAGCTTTATACTATTCTTAGAGCTAAAAAGTTAGTTCTAACCATGCTTATCAAACACTTATCAAAAGAAAGGACCGATCATTCTTTTTCACATGTCATGACGGCATCAGAAAGGGCAATTTTGTTCACAACTTGAGCCCCAAAAATCTTCAGAATTAGATATTATACATGCCATTAGAATCTCAGTAAGACTTCTTGTGTTTAGAAACAATATTGGATTCTGAAATTCTTTCATTTTCTTCATAACTTCATGCTACAACACTTGTCGTATTTGAAAAATGACGTTAGACCTTGAAATGCTATCTTTATGCAATTCACTTCAGAAATGACAACAAAAATAAGAAGACAACGAGGACTCTATTCTAGCTGCAAACGACAGGAAAGCTTCAAGCGTAAAGAATCTACAAAGACAGAAAAAATGAACGTGACTTTATGATCTGAATAGCGACATTCTTTTTCAAATGTCAGTTGCATGTCGTTTTTTCGTGATCCATAATAAATTCTAAAGTGCAATCTACGTCTCATTGGCCACAATAAAATTAGAAGACAACGATTAGTCGTATTTTGATTAACGACAAGAAAGTTTTCCATGAAAACAACATGAGATACTTGTTCAGATTATGCTCGAAATGAAACCACATGTCGTTTAATATTTAAGCTGCAGCAATCATTTCAAACCAAAACGACATGTTGCTTTCGTGTAAACGACAGTAAAATTTTTCAAACAACGTGTGGTTCCTCCCATTAAGGGTTCATTTGGTGCGTGCTTTTGAAATAGTATGGCTTAAAACTTTATAGCTTTGAAACGTGGATTTTAAACTTTGTAGCTTAAATAATAGTTTTGAACTAATATTTAAAATGTAAATATTTAAAATGATAATAAAACATCACATCATGCTTAAAATGATGAAGTAATTTTTATACAAATGTATAACCAGCTTAAGGACAAACAAGCTAATTGTACTTTATGCATATTCAACAGTTATATGGCATTGATATTTATTTGATGCTTTTTTTTTTCACAGAGGGAACTTCATGGGTTAGCTGCCCTGCAATGGTCTACTTGTCAAGATTCCCTTGGAAGGTGATGGATCTAATAATTTTCCTGAGCTTTCTAAGTTTTGTTAAACTTACTTGCACTTGAATATTCAAAATGCGTCCGCTTTCAAACTGATTGAAGCTTAATATGTTGGAACTTTTTGTGAGCAATGAACAATATCAAGGCATTTTTTATCTTAATCTACAAAGCTTTTCATAACCTTTTTTTTTTTAATAATTGTAGCTAGCATTAATCTTGTTTGATCATATGAATTCATCAGCATGACCTTGATTTAGACGTGGAATCCTAATAGGAGGGTTACTTTAGTGTTAAGGAAAACCATTGTTTTGAATGTGGCTCATTCCTAACAGTGACAGGGAGATTCAAAATTAGGACCGTTTGATATTGTTTTCAAAATAGGTAAAAATGTTTCTGTTTTGAAAAATGAAAAATTTTTAAGAATTGTGCTGAGAGCGTTTTTAAATTTTTGTCTCGAAAAATGTGTAAAAATATTTCAAAAAATTTTAAGAATAAAAACGAACGGGTATGTTTGCAATAACTAAGGATTTAGTGATGGTTGACAGGCCAAATGAAGCTCGAGCGATGTACGAGAGGCTTCAATCTCACCCGAACGCTAAATTGAGCAAGAAAGCAAGGCAATTCTTGTTCAGCTTTCAGCTAAACTACTAATGGCATTTCATGGCAATTTTAGCATCTGTTTGCATGAACCGATTTTCAAGAGTCGGGAATCAGGAGTGCTCAAACTGAAAATTGATATAGTTAGTCCCTACGTGTTTTGTTTGGTCAAAATTAATTAAAAAAAACCTCCCTTGTGTTTTGCTTTGTTATCTGAAATAACCCCTCTAGTTCCCGAAATTTATACGTTTAATTAAAATAATCTCTAGACAGGTTCAAAAGAATACAAAGTAAGAACACCTGATATTTTTTAAAACAATAAAATGCTCAATCTGGACCTGTCCAGGGTCTATTTGATACAATTTGCAAACTTTGGGGCCTGAACTGTTATTAACAGAAACACAGGGTTGTTTTAGAAAAAAAGAGTAAAGCATATGGAAAGTTTTAGCAATTGCAAGTACTATCATGTTCGAATTTCACATTTCAAAAAATACAGTTTTTACTTATTTTTCTTTGCAAAATTTCATCTTTGCTGATATGAGACTTGTGATATTCTTGCAGGCTATGAAAATGGTGAAATTCACAACAAGCTTACCTTTTGTGAAGAATAATGGCTGTCAGAATTACTTTGGGGCATTTGTTGAAAATAAAGTCAACTACCCAATAAAAAAGATTAAAGATGAAATACTTTCACCCCCTATTTTTCTTGTATTATTTATTGCTGCACAAAAGAGAATATAAATTCAAAACATATAAGAAAATAGAGTACAGAATCTTTTTTTTTTTTTTTTTGGGAACAAATGAAATTGCTAACCAAGTGGATATTAAATAATAAAAGTTTAGTGGTAAGGTTGCTACAAAGATAACTTGTTTATAGGATGAATTTTTGTGTGCAAGTTCGAAAACGACAACAAAGAAAATGACTCGTCAAATATAAACGACTCAACAAATTACTACAAGTATTTAATCACATGCCAAATATGGAACGACATCAATGGAAAACGACCATACGCCGCTCTAGGCCGATAATGTTCTTAAAAGTGCGTGCCGCGACGAAACGACTGCAGAGAAGCGACAAACCAGAGATAAACGACAAGAGCAAAAACGACCAGAATATGTCAACGACATGACAAATTCAAGGGACAAACATTATAAAAACGGCAGGTCGTAGCAAAACCATGGGATCAACCAAAACGACAAATAATTACAAGCGACTTAACATCACCAGAATTACCCACATTCTTAATTACGACATGTCGTACAAAATAAGGTGTTCAAAAAATCTACTAATCTGCTCAAATCTTCCAATTAAAACTAAACTAAACCAATGGTTTTTATTTCAATTTTGGATAATTTTGGTGGTTTTTTAGAAAAATATTTTAAGTGGTTTAGTTAGTGGTTTGAACTTTCAAACTATCCACTTAAACCGTCCACCAAAACCGCTGGTCATACTGCCTACTAAACTGCCATACTATATAATTTTTATTTTTAATATATTTTTTATATAAGAATTTTTAATCTTTTTCATTGGTCATTGCAAGGATTTCTACCCGTATAAGATGTACTCTACGGTTACACTCCTCTTAATCACTTATTATTAGTATCCAAAAAAACAAAATCAAATTAAAAAACCAACATATATAACCAAGACTAACTCATTAAATGGAACCTTAACCTTCCCTCATCTAACGACCAACGTCTTATTTCTAGACCGTTGCCTGCCTGCTCGTCATGTCGTCATTGTCACCACAGTGTCGATTAAGGATGTTAGTAGGATGAGAGGTTCATTGGCACCAGTTGAAAGCTTTAATTCAAATTTAAAATTTAATTGTATTGTCTTATATATTTAAGTATATTTTTTACTTTTTAGTTTGGTTATTAATGAACATTGATATGCATTATTGTGACTTTTTAGTTTAGATTTTGATTTGTATACAACTTCAAAGGGTAAATTTTTACACATTTATAATTTTTATTAAAATTAATATCAAGCACAAACCCCCCAAATCACTTATGAATGGTTTAGTTTGGTTTGGTTTTATAAAAAATATGAAACTGTCTAAAAATAAATTTTATTTTTCATTTAGTTGGTAGTTTAAAGAAAAAAACCGCTCATACCGCCCACAAATACCCTTAGAAAATTGCAATTAGTTGTAAACGATGTGAAATATTTACAACATATTCTATGGCAAACAATCATAAAAATGACATGTAGTCCGAAGATGACAGAAGAGAAAAGAAATAAGTCAAAAGATAAATATCATAATGACAAGTGACCATCAACAACATGTCAAATATTAAAAAAACATACATAGAAAATGACGTTAGATAGGAAGTTCGCAACCATTTTCTAAGAAATGACGTGTCGTACCAAAGGGACATCTAGCAAGTCAAAGTAATTTAACCACAGACGATTCACATTTCGTGTCTGATTTTAGTGCTCCAAAAGGAATCTAGTCAACAACATCATGTCATATTATTTAATGAACCTAAACTTTAAAACATGTAAAATTCATTTTTTAAAAAACTAAAATTTTTAATTGACATAATATAATATGATAGGACATTGAAAATGATACGTGTGATTTAAATACTCTTGCACTTCCTATTGCTTTAAGATCTCAGTACGAGGAAGTTGTTCATGACTTGTATCATCAGTGACCTGTCTTCTCTCTCGATTTGTGTGCATTTCAAGGTGAGTTCTAAAAATTCCTACAATTGTCATTCTTGATTCTTTTCTCCCCCCTCTTCGAAAATCTTGGGACCTATAATTTGAAAGGCACAATTCCTATCCACCATATGATTTACAAAAGTAGAAATGTTGGTAGAGTTCTCGAGTAGGCTTAAGTCACATGCATCACGTCCTATTATAAGGACAATCACAAACACTCTAAAGCTATAAACATCAGTTTGCTCAACCATACATCTTGTTCCAAAGTATGTAGGATCCATAAACCCCACCCCGTAGTCTCATCTTAGGCCGTGGTTTCCCCTTGGGGAATTGGTATTGACAAGGAAAAGTCACAAAACTTCGCAACAAAATTCTCATCCAAAACCACATTTTGAGGCTTTATGTTCCTATGAATTATAGGCCT
This sequence comes from Artocarpus hirsutus, assembly GCA_946598075.1. Classification (NCBI taxonomy): domain Eukaryota; kingdom Viridiplantae; phylum Streptophyta; class Magnoliopsida; order Rosales; family Moraceae; genus Artocarpus; species Artocarpus hirsutus. The sequence goes on along the minus strand of CAMOHE010053319.1, from coordinate 1,435 downwards.
AGAAAATGCACCATGAAGGTACGTTAGAGCATTAGCAACATCTTTTGTAACTTGCAACCTAGCTTTCTAAGATAATCTCTTGGGCTCATTATTGATATATCAGCTATTCCCCAAGCGTTAAGTTGTCTGATTTTTGCATACTTACAAACCAAAATTAGATCATGGAACTCCAGACAACACCCAAGTAGCTTGAGAAAATTTTTGTGCCTACTCATCAGTGAGCTTATGATAATATCGCGATATGACCCACCATTTACTTTGTCATAGTTCATGGTGTCATCTCTATACCGTTTGATTAAAACATGATGGCCATGATTCAATGTGCCCTTGTATCAATTGAAATAGGTGCTGTAACAATAGGATTCGGGTCCGAAGCCATTTGTGGCGTTTTGTAGTTGTTGTATGGAGAAGCTAGTTATAGGATTGCATCTATCGTTGATTGCTGATATTAGCTCTTCTAACAACTTTCTTCTATTTTCCAAGAACGATCTGTCTTTGTCCTTCTCTGTCCATCATATTGCATGCTCCAACCACCTTTTTTTAAGAATTCCTTGGTGTTTCGAGAAAGTTTGCCAACATGACAACTTTAGAAATTGAAATTAGGCAAATGACATTGTTTGTTTTACTTTACAATAAGTAATCAAGTCATTTTGAGAGTATAAATTTTAGAAAACTCATTATTTAAGAAAGTTATCCCATGAAAAAATGCTTCTTAAACTCAATTTATAAAGAAAAACATTAATTTCATAGAGTTATAATGTAACACCCTCTTTCCGGACGTCACAGATATCGTTACCTTCATTCGTTAAAACAGAAGCAAACTATTATAATTGATAACATGTATTTGAAATCATAATTTGGAAAAGCATTTCCAGGATCTTTACATACATTTTTTTTTTATACAAAAATACTATTTATAAGAAATCATAATCTTTCTTAATTAAAACAATTTGCTTTTCCATAATCATTGTATAAATAGTTTGCTAATATTATTTAAAATTTAATGGCCTTTGAAAAACAAAAGATAAAATTTCTTTGAACATGTCTCGGCCGGCAGGCTGAACTTTTACCTTCGGCAGGCCGAACTCAACCGGCAGGCCGAAGGTCACCCATCGGCAGGCCGTCTGAGGCCTTGCAGAATGGGGTTTTTAAAATCCAAAAGATCGACAGGCCGATGCTTGGCATCCGGTAGGCCGATTGGAAAATTTCGGCAGTCCGACCAGTATGGTCGGCAGGCCGAACTTAAAAAAAAAAATTCTTTTTAAAACAAGTTTTAAAACTTCAAATGTGGAAGAAAATTTATAAAAATACATTAAACAAACATTCACAAAATTTATAAAATTATACTTATATTATAAATCATATCCTTAAAGTTATAAACATACTCAAATCGAAAATCATAGAGTATTTCTAAAAAAAAAAACTTCTTTCCTTG
>CAMOHE010053318.1:0-32659 GCA_946598075.1 Artocarpus hirsutus | reverse complement strand
TCATATGTATAGGTGTTGTTTTTAATGCAAATGAATGTTATTTTGCTCAAAATTTGGTAGACATGTTTATATATATGTTAAGTAAAGGACTGAAAAATATGGTGATGATTTGATTAATATATTATGAGTTATGGAGACTTTATGGATGCTAGGTATTTAAATTGTTTAAACAGTAAATTTGTTAAACTATTATTGAGTAATGTTTTTGTATGATTATATAATTTTATTTGGAGATGAGAAATTTTGTGCTACTATATGTGTATGTTAAAAATGATATCATATGAATTTTTAGGTCCAAATAAGTTTATTTTAATCGTTTGACACAAATTATTACATGTAACTCACTGTTTTGCACATAGAGTGTATTTTTGGTCTTTGCCTTCCAATGCATGGTTTGAGGTGTTAGGAGTTTATTTAAGGGTAATTTTTGAATATGTTATAATTCTGTGTGTTTATTACATGTGATAATTTTTGTGGATTTTTCTATGATATGAAAATGTGAAAATTGGACCTGAGATAAAATTTGTTCACTCCTTAACTATTGCTGGCAGATTGCATGTTGAATGTTATGTGACTTGTTTAAATTATTAAATGAGATTTTTATGACTAAAGAAAAATTATGGTGATAGGTATATATGTTATCTATGTTCCTGCCAAATTTGGTATTCAAATTATATGTGAATGTAAAGTTATTAATTTTTAAAGCAGTGAAGGTCTGGCTGTCAGTTTATTTTTAAAGTTTTGTGATCAGAATTCAAAACTATTTTCGAGTACACAAATGAACTTCATTTTTAACGAATTAAGTGTCAATAGAAAGCTCAAAATGTCTACTTTTATTTGACACTAGTTTTAGGTCGTTTTGAATTTTGTGTGAATTGTTATGATTTTTGAAACATACAAAGGTCTGGCTATCAGTTTTGTAAAGTCTAGTAATCTTGTGTAATTGTTTGTTTTATTTCGTGTTTTGATATTATTTAAGGATGAAATCAGCTATTTAGGTGTTGGTTTAGTGAGATGGATGTATTTGATAAATTATTATAATATTCTTAATAATTTTATTATATTATGGCATGAACGATTCTAAAAACAAGCACCCAAGACCTCAATCGCACGCCACCGTCGAGAAAGTTTATAAATGTTAAGTAGGGCAATTAGATAAGTACATTCTCACCTATAACATGATATGTTTATGAAAAGTATGGTTATAAAAAGTATGAGTTTATGAAAAGGTTTGAAATCTATGTTCATGATCATGGTTTTATGATGATTTTCTCATGATGATTTTTCATGAAGTATTATTATGAAAGCTTATGCATGTTTTGGATGATAACATTTTTTCAAAGTATGAAAGTATAAGTATGTATATATGTATCACCTAAATAAGTGTTGCACACCCAAAGATATGTTATGTTATGTTATGTGTCATGTTTGGTTTGTGATTAGCTACCCCTCTCCTCTCATGACGGCACGCCTATGATGATGATGTTATGGTGCAACACTTGGGCCCTTAAGATAAAACAAATAAGTTTTAATATGGTTGATGTAATGAAAGATATGTTCCTATAAAAATGTGCCTAGTGCACTATTGTGATGATGATAATAATGAAGTTGATGATGTTCATGAAATGTTTTTAAGTTGTGAGAATTACAATGTACTTACTAAGCATTAGCTTATTCAAGTTAATATCATGTTGCTGATAAAGGTAAAAGAGTCATGGAATAGGTGGAGGACCGAGACGAACGTGTAAGCTAAACAAAATAAATTACAAATGAAAGACGCCAAGAAAGAAAAGAAATTTTTATGAAATAAACTATGTTTATAAATTTTGAATTTTAAGGATTTAAATTAAGTTTTATAATTTTGAGAATGTTTATTTGATGGACTTTTATTATAAATTTTCTTCCGCATTAAAACTGTATTTAAACAAATTTTATTTTAATCGTTAGGACTGCCGATCGAGTCCGACCTACTGAAGTATGTATGCAAATTTTATTAATGTTTAAAGGATGTTTATAATCAAGTAATTTAAAAAAATGGATTAAATTATTATATAATGATTAAGTTATTTAAATAATAATAATAATAATAATAATAATAAAATGTATTTGACCATGACTTTTTACGACTTTATTATTTTAGTGAGATAAACTATTTAAGGAAATGTTTATAAATGAGTAATATATTAATGTATATTCATATGTATGTATATAAAAAAAATTTCATGGATCCTAGGTTATTTTTTCAATTTATCTTTTTAATTAAATAGTTTATCTTATAAATAAAAGTATTACGAAAGAAAGGTAACGACATCTGTAACGTCCGTAATAGTGGACATTACAGCCTAGGTGCTATGCTCTCGGGTTCTTTGTGTAAAACTTCATCTGTAGTAGTGCCTAGGTGCTCAATAGTTGGCATCTAGACTCTATTTCATCCCGAGTCTATTTTTGCTCATTTTTTGGTCCGCTTTGCCCCACGCTTTACCATTATGCATCGTTTTCCTTCAAAACCTATAAAAGAATATAAAACACTATTAAATTCTTATAAATTGCTTAAAGCTAACAAAATTATTAAGTGAGAATCATCTAATTAATTAGCTTAAAACTAACTTATCACATGGTCATGAATAATGAATGCATCTACTTCAAGACATGAATCTATCTCTAAATATATAAATGTTTAAGTTTGTGACTTGTGAGAAATGGAGGAAAAGGAAAACAAAGAATTTAGGGGGAAAAAAAAGAAAGAATAGAAAAGAAAAGAAAAGAAAATCTTGAAATCTAAAATGAATGAAAGCAACAAGTCTATATGGGACAGGAGGACAATCTGTCCAGGGGTTGACAGTTCAATTCTTGTGATTGTGAAAGGAACCAAAAACAAAACAAAAATAAAAATGAAAAACATTAACAAAATAAACAAAAAATAATCTAAAACAGAGATGTTGGTGCTTTCTTTTCCTGAAGCCTTTTTTTTTTAATCTACAAATTTTCCTATAAACTTCAAGTTTAGAAAATTAGCTTAAATTAATTAACTGTTATAAAGTGCCCCAATTGACGCTAACTATAAAACTTGAAAGAAAACGCACTCCATATGTGATGTTACGTGCTCTAGTAACGTTTATTGGTTTTATAAGAATAAATAGAGAAAATCTTGAAATTTTTATCCTAGATAAACCTTGAATTTTTTGTGCATTTATAAAATTTAATCGTGGGACAAATCCAAGAAAAATAAAGTAAAAAAGTCGGATTTATCAAATTTGACAGAGAAAATACAAGATTTATTTTAATAAATTCCAAAGAAACTGCTATCTACTATCATTTTCAAAATTTTTAACTATTTATCTATATTCCCAAAAAATATATAAATATATGCTACTTATGCCTTAAAAAACAACCTTTGAACTCACTTCCTGGACAAGTAAATGCGTCACAAATTTGGGATCAATCTTCTTCTTTCCGGACTGTTTCACATGCTGAAACTCTTGACTATCTGAACCCATACATTGTTTGGGCCTAATGATGGATAATGGACATCACACCTGAACATTGCCAAGTTACACAATGTGACTTGTAGGATGGGTATCAAAATGTGGCTTAGATCTCCTGATAGATGTTTGACAAACCAATTTGAATTAAAAAATGAGTTTAAGAGCTATAGTCTGTGAAAGCTTTACAATATAGCTGCATTTTGTTTTACGCTAGAATTGCTGATAGCTTTATACTATGGATGGTTTGAACAGGAGAATCGAATCGGTATATATTACACAGAGGGTAAATATCTCGGGACCTTTTATCCACAGTCTAGACTCATACCTCGACAACCATTACCTATATGATGTAGATGCAATTGTAATATTACTGTTTTTCTTCTTCTTCTTTCTTTTTTTTTTTTTTTTTTCCTTTCCTTTTCGGCTGAGGTTTAAATGAATTATATGTATTCAATAGAGGTTGAAGCGTCAGTTCAAACAAATAACAAAGTCAGACCAAATCTCAACGGAACATTTTCTAAATACCAAGACAAATATTAAACTCAATTCTAACCAAGTTGAATAAATATAATATTACAGTCAAACTGTAAGTTGGTCATTTTATTTGATCGACTATTGGCAGCCATACCACGTAATAAACATATATATATATATATATATATATATATATAAACATGTACTTATCTATCTATTATGAACATATATATGTTTATAAACATGTATTTATCAATCTGTTTATATATATAAATATATGTTTATTATATGACATTGGCAGCCATACCACATAATAAACATATATATATATATATATATATATATTTATAAACATTTTATTAATGTTGATACAAATGTCATGCTAGAAAACAGACTATAATAACTGATAATATTAACATATTTTAAGCAATCTTCCATTTTATCGGCTAGACAATATATATCTCATGAAATTAACCCATCTAGCCATATATTCGATATAGATGCAACCGTCTAGCATGAATATTGTTGGCATTTTCTATTTAGACGTAAGCCAATAGTTAAATAGATACAAGACCATATGGTTGGAATAATTTAATTTGTTTTGAATGTTTGCATTCATGACACTATCATTTATATATACATGTGATCATTAATTTGTCTCCAACGATCATTTCTCTATGCACAATAATTGTAATCACTATTACATCTTCAAATGACGACTTCTCAAAAAGCGCCTATTTAGATCATTCGCAAGGAAGTTAAGCAGAAACATACAAAATACTACACCAATCAATAGTGCTCTTGACTTTTTTTTTTTTTTCTTATTTTCCAATATGTTTATATAACTTCATTCTTTAATTATCATTTTGAACCCTAGTTTAATAAACCCATATTAATTATTTAACTCTCTTGTGCTTTCCTTTTCCTTTTTTTCTTTCATAGTCAACCACCTCACCAATTCAACCATGCATGTATTTGAAAAGTCATATAACAAAAAAGATTATATTAATAACTAATGACTGGATTAAGCCGGCTTAAGCAGGCTTGGCCGGCCCTACTATGATACTAATCTTGTTACAAATACAAGCACATTTTTTCACAACAACACAAATACATAATATTAAGCGATTGTAAGTACCACTTCAGTATATTAGTCAAAATTAAAGGTTGTTGGGAAACACCGTTCAAAGCGTAAATTATAGTTTCAACTAACTTTTCTACAATATTTTTTACACGTGTTATAATATTTTTTTTCCAAACTTACAATTCTCACTACATTTTCAAACGCCTGATTGATTGATATGAGGCAACCGGGGAAATACTCAGGAATAAGGTTTGGAGGGGGAAGTGGGACCCACTCGTTGCCGTTGGCGAGGATCAAGAAGATCATGAAACGATCATCATCAACATCTGTGGGGGACGTGAAGATGATATCTGGGGAGGCCCCTATAGTTTTGGCCAAGGCCTGTGAGCTCTTCATTAGGGAAATTACCCAAAAATCATGGACAATGACCCTAAAAGGAAAGAGGAGGATAGTCCACAAAGACGACGTCGCTTTGGCTGTTGTGTCCACTGATTTGTTTGATTTCTTGGAGGGTTTGGTCTCCGAGTGTTGTGATCATCCTCACTACGTCTCTGGTCATGATCATGATGATAATGATCAGGTTCTTATCGCTACGGTGGAAAGAGAAACAGTTTTGGAATCTTAGATCATTCTCTCTCTCTCTCTCTCAATATATATACATATACTCTCTCTATATATTTGTATTGATATATATATATATATATATATATATCAATATATAGATACTCATATATGTATGGCAGCGCGTATATGTTGTTTTGGATATATATAAAGAAGTTTGTAGTTATTTTAATCGACTTATCGTTTATGTTAATTTGTAGATATAAAGGTATGTGTATATATACTCTATTTGGGTTAGAGTATTTTATTATGGTTTGTTAGTTAACATCCACTAAATATTTACCTATTTAAAGTGTCGGCTGATCGAGTTGGTAAAGTTTTCTTACGTAGCATTTAAAAGTAAAGATCTGTTCTTATCTTCATTAGAATGGAGAGGAATTTTGGTAAAGAAAAAGGGTCATTTTGTGCCACTCACCACTTAAAAAAAACTTTTCGTTTTGTTGTCAATATTTTAAACCTTTTCAATTTTTTTGAGCGTCAACGAGTAACTTGAAGAGAAAATTTGACCTTCTATGAAGGTCTAAATCAAAGTGTAGTGGCGTATTAACCTTTCCATGGTTTATCATAAGATTTAAAATTTACACCCGACTCTGTTTTAAGGCGTGGAATTCAAATTCTTCATCATTATAGATTTAAAAACTTTGCTTGACATAGAATCCAAAATTTTCAAGAAAATTATATCTTATGTTAATCTCAAGAAAATTATATCTTATGTTAATCTCAATCTCATTAATAAGAATGGTTTTCTTATCATAGATTAGAAATCAAATATGTTGCTCTATTTTCACTTAGAATTCGTTTGACACTTTATTTAGAACTAAAGTTTTAAGTTTAAAAACCGTAGCATGCGAAAACTTTACACTTTAAGCAACTTTTTACTTTTTATAGCAATTACTGAGAGCATCTCCAATACAACGCTAAATTGATATGCTAATGGCAAATGTAGCATTTTAAGTGTAAAAAAAAAACCCTCCAATGCAATTCCATTATTAACGTCAAATTCGCTTTATTTGTAATAATTACAACATTTGCCATAAAATTTAACATGTAGTAAATTTGATATTTAATTGCTATTAGTTGGTAGATTAATTTTTTTACATTAATAATTACAACATTATTACTTTTTAATTGTTTTAATACTAAAAGTTTACTTTTACAAGTTTTAAGGTTTTATAATTATGACAAAAGATAAATATGATAATTTTTACAAGTTTTAAAGTTTCACAATTATGGCAAGAGATAAATATGACATTTTAAATAGTATTATGCATTGAGCATAAAGTAAAATAATATATCAAATCTACTATGTCATATATATATATATATATATATATATTATAACAAAATGATAACATTTTGCATTTACATTTTGCTTTATACTGTCGATAGAACTAACACAGTTGATAGGAATGTGGCCGAAAGCTTGCTGGCTGCTATGGTCCAGGCCCAATTAAGAACAGACAAACGTTGGGTATCTCAGACTTCATTTGTCACGCCCAGTACATGATTAATCATGAATACCATGCAATTTTCTCCTTAAGAAGAATTTTCATTAACTGTAATTTTCTCTTTTAAATATTTACTCTTACTATTTTTATATGTAAATTCAGTTCAATTTATTTTTCAAGAAATGGCATATTTTAATAATAATTCTTTAAAACTGATATTCTTCTAATTAACCGGATTCATTTAAAAAAAAAAACCTTAATCTTTATATACATATATAATATCCTCATTAATAAAATAGTAAAATGCCTGCATAGCCATTTTTTCCAATGGTGCTTTTTAAAGTGCTCTTACAATAAGCATATAATAACCTTTTAAAACACCCAACAACAAAAAGGGAAAAAAAATCTACACAAAATTCATATATAACTGAACTAGGCAACCCACATTAATTAGGCTGAGAAGCAGCTAAAAACAATATCGTTCTCAGTAAGCCCAGTTCCAGAGACCAAAAACTTATTGTCTATCCCAAAAGATTGTGGCCGAGCTTTATTAATCTCCTTAATCTGAATGTTACTGCAGCTCCCAAGATCCGACGTCGTTTTGTAAGTGCCGGTCTTTCCACCTCCTGAAGCCGCTTTTCTTTCCATCCTCCGCCTAATAACATACTCTTCGGGAATAAACACATCCATATATATATATATATGATAATATTTATAATATTCTATTTATTCCCGAATGATATGGTGGCCCAAAAATAACGGGGTTTTAGAAAAAAGCTATGGTGAATGCAAAGCTGAGACAAGTTACACGATTTAGTGAAAACCCAAATGTGGGAAAATAAGAATATTTATAGGGAAGGTCATGAAGAGAAAGGACACATCATATATATATATATATATATATGATGTATAGATATACCATGGGCGTTTTTAAGTTTACCCCATGTTTTTATTCAAAACAACCAAAAAAAAAAGTAGTGGTACAAGTGATTAATGGCTGTAATGAAGTTTCCAAGAAGCAGATACTTGGTTTTCGGAAAAGCTTTGTTGTTTGCGCTGTGCATGCATGTGACAGTCCAAAGGGAACATGTGTAAAGGTGGACAAGTTTTTTCCCCCCTCTAGACTAGTGTAGCAATGAGGCTGAAAGTGAAACAGCAACATTTTTCTGTTTCCTGTCACTGTGACCTAAATGTTTGAATTTCATTGATATTCCATTTTTTAGTGTGTTTTATTTTATTTTATGTTTTGTTGCTTCTTAGTTGTTTTGCTTTATTAGTGCGTTCAACAACAAAGTTAGAATCAAAAATTAAAATAATTTTACTATAATATGTAAGAATTTTATATTATAGCATACTTTTACTTCACAATGTAGCATACAACATTGCCAAACACTATATATCATATGTAAACATAATATTATTGTACTACATATGCGAAACGCCCTGTACCAATTTGATAAAAAGGTAAAACCACAGGTACCAGGATCATATTTTTCCATGGATTATAATTATTGCATCATTTGCCAATGAGAACGAGTGCCTCATTTGTAGCAAGCACTACTAAGGAAAAAGGAAAATTGAAAAAAAGGAAAAAGAAAGCATACAATACCATCATGTATATGTGTTTGTATAATTACCATCACGAAGGTATACCACGTTACACCCCTCCAAGAAGAAAGATAGAAAAGAAAAAAAAGATATACCACATGACAAGTGTCAACGTGTCCGACAAAGCTTAATTAAGCTTCGAAGGTCTCCAGATTATAGTCACTAATATATATATATATAATATGTGTGTACGTCAAGTAGTGAATATGATAACAAATATAGAAGACGAAGCATGTGATATGTGGTCAGTTGGGTAAACATTTCAGGTTTTTCAAGTCTCCAAGTCCAAAGCATGTCTTTGGTCGGTTAGTCTTAGGGGAAAAAGGGCCAAACAATTATCATTTGAATAAAGAGGCCAAGTAATTTAATTAGTAAAGATAAGATAGTTAATAATTACCACCATATATAGGGTAAAAGCATTCTTTTATCTTTTGGATCAGACAAAAGGTAGAAAACAAACCAATTAGTTATGATAAAAAAAATTAAGTAGTACTAATCCATAGAATATGAACTTAAATCCTCTGTTCAATTTTTAGTTTTAAATAATGTCTAACTAATTATATTATGACATATGGTTTAATACAGACATATAAAAGGCAATTAAATATTGTTTCAACAAGGTTGATTAGGCACCCCATTTGAAATATCAGAGAATATTACTGTTATAATGTGATCTATCTTTTTTGATGTGCCCTTAAATTTGATTGGATGAGGAAAAGTTGACCATTTGACTAGCTATGTGACAGTGTAAGAAGGGACATTAGTTGAATTCATGATTTAAGCCTTTGTCACGTTTGAGAAACTCAGAAAAGGAGTATGAAAGCAACGAAATGAGGTTTTTTTTTTTTTTTTTTTTTTTTTTTTTTTTTTTTTTTTCTGAATGTTTTCAAAGATAGTAATTTTTAGTTAGTTTATGCTCAAACCGTGGGTCATTTACATATACTTACGGTGGGCTAGGCCTTTCAGTGTGACATTGGTGGGGACACAACACAACCATTTCTTGCGACAAAGTTTAAATTAGAAAGTGATTTATGACCAAATTCGTATTATAGATATTTTTTTTCCCAATTCCCATAATCCTTTCCAAGAACCAAATACATTGAGAATCCCACCAGAATCTCTATGCCCATAGGATTCAGCCATGGATCTCAAGATTGATACAAGATTATGATTCATTGAAAAATAATAATAAATAATGCTAAAAAAATCACCCAAATACTCTCCATTAAAATAAAAAAGGTTTTTGGCATATTTGTCCCTTAAATTTTTTACATTTTTACAATTTAGTCTTTAAACATTTTTTCGTGGCAATTGAATCCTTAAACTTAAAAAAATGTGTCAATTAAGTCCTAATCATAAACTTTCTTCAAAATTAGGATGAAAAATAATCACGTGAGAATTGAGATGCATATGGCCCATTCTGAACACCTATACTTCTCGTCTGTTTTTAATAAGAATCAATTTGTAGAAAAAAAAAAAAGACTAAAAAATTATATTGTTGCTAATTATTTTTTTAATAATTTTGTTGGCGTATATGAATATGTTAATCATTGTAGTACTCAAAATTCCGCCCTTTTTTTCTAAAAGGATCATATGCGTCTCGCGTGATATTTGTTTTCTATTTTAGCTTTGACAAATTAATATGTGTGATTAAGAGCTTAATTATCATATTTAGCTAAGTTTAAAAACTCAACAGATACGAGAAAAAAGTTAAAGGACTATATTACAAAACAAAAAAAAAACCTAAAATATAAAGGGTAAATGTTCTAAAAATCCAAGAAGTAAATGAATAGGAAAGAAGTACACAACTGTTCTGCATTATTGAGTGAAAAAGGGGAGAAAAATCAAGTTCATCCCAAAAGGTGTTGAACTCAACTAGGGAATCGTGCGAAGGACACTTCCTACATGTGCAAAGTGTGTTATCAAGGAAATATTATCATTGAATTCTGCAAAAGTAATTGAAATATAATAAAATTCCAAAATTGCATCATTTATTTCTCATTCAATTCAATAATTTGCATATTTGGCAGATGACCAACCACTCCAGCCTCTCTTTATTCGATTGCTGTGACGGGGCTCAGGCTGATGCCTTTCATTCCAGGCCACCTCAATATTATTGACTTGAAAAAAATGTTCAATTGACGTAACAAAAAGATATTTAGTTATCTAAAGATTATCGATGTTGGATTATCATAGCAGCAAGAAATTAACCATCTAAAACTTATGTCAAGCAACTTCAAGGCTAATATTATATTCAATGACTATCATTTTATGCCTTTTACTTTTGCATTATGACTATCATTTTGCATTATGTTTCATTTTATGTCAAGCACATCTATATATATATATATATAGAGAGAAAAAAATATTTGACAGTATCGTTGTAACTATATATGTAACATCCAGAAATTAATTAAATAATATTAGAATGTAAAATGGTAAATTAGTGTGTCATAATAAGTGTTTTAAACTCAAATTTATCATTTTGTGAAAATTAAGAAACTATGTGTTATTTTACTTTTTTTTTTAATAATTTTAACTTATATATTAAGTTGTTTTAATTGTTAATTAGAATTTTAACAAAGCAATTTGAGTTAAAAACAGTGTATTTTTACACATAGTTCTGTGCAACTAATTCTCTCTCCCTCTATTTAAAGCACACACACTCTCTCTTTCTTTCACTCATTTCTCTCTCTCCTCTCTCGTTCGTCTCTCCCTCTCTCTCTCGGTTCTCTCTTTCTCTCTCAATCTCTCTCTAAATTTTTGAAACAAAATTTGATTTCAAGCTTCGGGATTGTGGATTGAAGGCTCAGGAACGCAATTGAGTAACCACAAACTCGATTCAAGTTTCGATTCAAGGTTAGTTTTTAAAATTTCTAAACTTTTTAAATTTTTCAAATTTTCTTGTATTTTAAAATCTAAGCATTTCTAAGCTAAGAAAACCTTCGGTCTAGGTTAGATGAACTTAGATTAACTTAAATATAAACTTTGTTTCATCAAAAACGGATTTAAAACATGATTTTTTTATTTTTCTCCAATTTTTCTCATCTTCGGATTTTTCCAAAAATTTGTTTAAAACTTGTTTTAATGCATTGAAAAGTAATCTACTATATTTTTCTATTATTTATGATCATTTCCCATGCCTGAGAATTGAGAAAACATGTTGAAATTGAAGATTTGGGCTCGGGGAGACCGAGACCCGTGTGTGAAAATTTCTGAAATTTTTCAGATCGGTAGGCCGAAGTTTGAGTTCGGCAGGCCAGATTCATATGTTCGGCAGGCCGAATTCATCCGACCGGCAGGCCAAACTTGAAAATGTTCGGCCGACCGGACTTGGTTTTTCGGCAGGCCGAACTGTGCAGTTCGGCCGGCCGAACCAGGGCGACCAGCAGGCTGACCAGGCATGCTGCAATTTTGTGATTTTTCATCCATTTTTACCCTTTTGAACCTCGATTGAATTTCTAACTTTATAAAATGATTTTATAAACCTAAACGGCACACTAGGACACCATGAGATGATTTAACAACCTAGGATATCTTAGGTTAGATACTAATAGACCTAGTTTTCATTTAAGGTTATGCGTGGATCCGCGGAGCTAACGTATACCGGACTTGGATTACGGTGTGGAACACCGGCACGAGTAATGAGGTATGACTTCTACCCCTTCTTTGGTAGCAAATTTTAAATGTTTTGGCCTCAAAGTGATTTTTAATAAAATGTTTTTCAATGATTGGTTGAAAAAAGGATTTCTTGTTAACTGTTTTCTCAAACAGTAGATTAAGGTATTTTCATAATAAACCTCATAATAAATGTTACTGATTACATTTGGTAAATAGAGATTTTAATTATAAAAAGATATACGGGCATGATGCTATATCAGAGATCGAGTCATATAGTAAACGATCTTGGGGGCAGGTCCCGAAACCCAGCTGGACCACTTCGGTGGTGAATATCATGGTTTGCCTGAAATAATAAAAAGATACTCTTGATGAACTGTTTCCAATACACTTTTGATAACGAAGTACTTATTTAATTTTATTTTATTTATTAAGAAATGTTCTATTAAACTATTTATCTGTTTATTTTTAAGATATAGTCCTACTGAGCCTTTTGCTCATATTTTACTTGTTTTAAAATCTTAACTCATAGGTGGATATCAGCTTAGGATCGGAGAAGAATCTGCTGACTGGACTTGCGACCAGTAGAAAATTTTGGTAGGTTGTATCATAGAAATTCAAGGCATGTAAATTCTTAACCTTTTTCTGTTATTCTGGACCGTGGTTGTATTGTAATATTGTCAATACTATGTGTGTGCATAATATGTGGGCCAGTGGGACCCATACTCACTTCACCCTATATTAAATTGTTTTTATTGTTCTCTTTATTTGTTTGAATATTATAATTGTTCATTCTAAATAAACGATTTTAAAATTATCACATTTTTATTTATAAAACTAATCCTAAAATCTAATTTTTAACTAAATCTCTATTTAATTAAAATTAATCCACCACGTCACCTCCTGTACTCCGGGGCGTGACAATATAGTTTCAATTGCTATAATGTAAAGCTTTTATATGCTACAGTAAATTAATTTCAAGTTTTGGTTTTAACTGCATTGTCAAATGTACTAAGACCGAGATATAAATATATATATATATATGTATATATCCTATTAATGTGGCGTAGTTTTTGTACAATCAAAGTACATTATTTTAAAAAAATATGACAATTTAATCATATAAATATAAAGGTTATGTAGAATATTAATAGATGGTAATCTACTAATAGATGGTAACGGTTTTAGGGTTTTAGGATGTATATTTTTAAAATATTAGATTTTATCAAAATTATATTGTGACAAAAAAATATAAAATTGATATAATTTAATACAAATGGGATGGCTCAAAACAGAAAACCTACAGTGAGTAAAACTAAATCTTGTTTTTTCTTTTTCTCTCTTTCATTTTGATTCATTGCTTAGCTGTTAAGGGGAACGACCTTCAGCCACAGTGATGATGATGATGATGATGATGTAGGACTTTTGCATCATTTTGACAACTAAGAAACGCCCCTTTTGAAGTGTCACTTTGCAGGATACGTAATCATCATCTAGCATACATATGCCATACCTTCACCATTTCTCACCTTAAAGCAGAATTTGCATGCGTAACAAAGATCCTGCTTCTGATTCCTGCAATAAGGATATATATATATATATATATATATATATATACACGCACACACATATACATGTACATGTTGAATAATTACGTTTTTGTGGATAAAAGGAGACCAGAGTTAAAAAAATTTCAAAAACCTTTAGAAGTGTTAATCAAAATGAGCAATTGTCTCCAACTATTTGCTTAAATTAGTTCTTGATTCAGAAGTTATAAGGGACAATAGATTTTTTTTAGCCTTGTAATTGTAATTTGAAGGCTAGCTCTTGCCTTTGCTTAATTACCAGATATAAATGTGTTGTTAAACAATAATTAATTAAACTTTTAAAAGGAATTAATAATCTAAAAAACGAACTCACTCCATACTCCATAGTTTGCTAAGACCAATAAATAGGATCCCATTTGGCTATTGGTTCAACTTGTTTGAACCACAAAGTTTAAATGAACCAATCTGTGAGAGAGTTTTTTAAGACTTAGTACAAACAATTTGTCTGGTGTTTTGAAAAAAGAAAAAAAAAAAAACCTTTCAATTTAGGATTTACCCTCATTTTCAATTGGTTTAAAAAAGCTTAAACTATCTTTTTCAAACTTCCCCATTTTAACATACCATAAAAATTCAAAAGAAAATTACATGTTATGTCACATTTTTAAAATCTGTCTATTCATTTTACACCTAAAAAAGTTATACCATATTACTACTTATATTATATGTTTAAATTTTGCCACACTAAAATATTTATGGCATTTACAAAAACTAATTTTCAAGAAATGATATTCATGAAAATTCTTCAAAATTCAAACCACTATATTTTGAACCCATAGACCAAATAGGTCTTTGATTTATGAGGTGTTTGAGAGCATCGATTGCAACCAATTGGTTCAAAAACCGTGCAATGTGATAACATTATAATATAGCTCAATTTGCTTTACAATGTAACAGATAAAAGTTTTATATTATTTGAGTTTAAATCAATGCTCTAAAACTTTATACTATTTGAGTTTAAATCAATGCTCCGAACACCCTGTTAGAGGAAAAAATCCTGAAAAATTCCAATGTGTCAGCGTGCAGAGAATTTGGAAGTCTATTATGGTTTTTTATTTATTTTTTCTGAGAGCGAAAAAGCTTGTAAAGAAGTGCAGCTTTAAGAAGCATGTGTGACACAGGCTTGAAAGAACGAAAGAAAAAAGAAAAGCTTCTGCTAGTTGCCTGTTTTGCTGCGGTTTGCCCAGGCTGGTTCAGCGGCGAATTCTGGAATTATTCTCTCGTCATTAACGGGCCATGTTAATAACTCCCATTCTAAAACATGTAATTTTGAAATAACTCCCATTCCAAAAAAATGGAAGCATCTCTTAAAATATTATTGAAAAAAATTAAAAAGAGTATAAGCTTTTTCATGGTCATGGTAATTGATTACGCAATGACTTTTGCAATTTGGGATGAATAAGAAGTAATAAATCAATAATTCGTTTTATGGACTATTACAACATGATTTCCCAGTATTCCCTTTTCGTAATAAGTTTAGGTAATCGATATCGATCATCCTAGAAAATTAGAAATGTCCTTCCTCTTTCTTTACTTTGAGATTCATGGAAATTCCTGATATCTTTGAATTTTGGTACCACAGTGGTTCTAAAGGTCCTCTCAAAAATGATCAAATTTTGTTAACTTGAAGCGCCTTACAAAATCCAAAAAGACCAAAAAGGTTTAGTTTGTTGTTGTTCTCAGAATTTTTTGAAATGTTTTCACACATGCTTTTTGAGGTAAAAATTTTAAAAACACTCTCAACATAATTTTTAAAAAATTCTTATTTTTAAAAACAAAGACATTTTTACTTATTTTTAAAACAATACTAAACGGCCTTAATATTTCCCCAATCATCCAAATTTTGTTGTTTGGGTCACTTGTTTTATGTCCTTATGAAGGGAGCAAGTAATCTTTTTTTTTTTTTTGTAAAGGGTAGAAAAATAGATAAGGCTTTACCAATGCCACGTGGCATGGAATAGTACTTAGGAAACTTCTTTATGATTCTCACCAAGCAATGAGAAGTGTGGCATAAGGGCTACCCTTTGAAGTTTGAACATATAACTTCAAGAATAGGACAGTCCTTGAGCTAATAACTTCTAAGATTGGGTTTGGGACTATCGGATTTTAGATTTTAGTATAGTATCCAAAGTCTAACGCTCAAAACTAAAAGCCATGTAACGCATATATATATATATATATATATATATAGAGACTTTTATTTAACTGAAATAAACATTATAATTGTAGATATCAGATAAATTTTAAGATTGACATAACAAACAAATCATTTAAACTATTGATTCAACCACTGTAAAATGAAATCTAATCGGACATTTATTTAATCAATACGAAAACATAATTAGACAAAAATATAAGAAAATATCTTATCATAAATGGTTCTATTAAGAGAAATCTTTCTCCTGATGGAATAAATTATCAGAGTTAAAGACGAAGATAAAAAGACAAAAAAAAAATTAGAATTAGGCTCAGCTTTTATTAGTAATATTCGTGCTATTTATTAGGAGTAATTAGAATGTCTTATATATTATATGTAGTTAAATATATAATTTTCTAATATTTTAGGACATACATACATGCAAGTTATAAATTCACTTATCAGGAAAAATTCCTCAATCCACAAGTTATAATGTTTCACATAAAAAGAAAACAAGTCAGCAGAGAATGCTCTGGACCTTGCTGAGCTGGCTTCAAACCAAGAAGTGCCACATAGCAGTCAATGATTGGGCCAGCACATACAAGGAAGAAAAATAATATTAAGGAGTATACCTTAAGCAAAGCATACCCTTCTGTTTTGGTTTGTCTAATCTAATCATGTTTTAATTAATTATCCTTGCAAGGTCAAAGAAACTGATAGAGTAAATGACTTTACCTTTATGGGGAACGCTTAAAGAAGGCCCATATCATATTAAAATCCACGCATACACATATTTTTATAATAATATATGACAATATATATCTCTTCTAGCCCTTTAGCCACAACCAAAAAACCTCTCCTTTTGTTTCTTTTTGTGCTTACCAACACCCAAAACCAGTTATTTCCAGAATTTATGTATATACATATACATATATATATACACACACAAAAAATTCCCTTTTATTTTTCTTGTAATCATCACTTCTCCTATATAACTTTTCCAAACTCTGAGTTGGGTGGTTAAATTTGTTGACAATTTTTGTGTTTTTTTGTGTTTTATTTTTTTTTTTCTTGAGCCGAAGTACTAGTTTTTCTTTGTGCGTCTGGAACTGTGGCTAAGCTAAAGGAATACGTTATGGTGGAGGAGGAACCAAAGAAAGGAACCGAAACTGAAACTCCAACTCCTGATCCTGTGCCTGCAACTCCACCAGCAGCAACAGATCATGACGATCAGGAGGACCGTAAGGTTGTGGACAAGAAATTAGAAGAAGAAAAAGATCAAGAAAAAGAAGGAGCTAAGAAGGACGTTTCTGAGGAGAAGAAGAGTGTGACCCCAGTTCCTCAAGAGAATGCTGCTTGTGCAATTGTTCAAAGTAATTCTCTCTCTCTCTCTCTCTCTCTCTCTCTCTCCCCACACACGCACATACACACATACATATTATTGTGTTTGGTTTCATATTCTTCTGCCAAGGATAAATTTTTTCTTGTTAGTAGTTGTTCTATTTGGCTGGTTAGTTCTTCAAGATTATAACTAGGAAGAGAACTGAGTAAAATTTTCTTTTGGTGTTTGAAATGTTTTGTTATTTAGTGAAAAAACCAGAAACAAAAAAGAAAATAAATTGTTCATCTGGTGAAGTAGAATGCTTTTTGCTCCTTTTTTTTTTTTTTTTTTGTTCTTACCATTATTTGTACTTTTTCTGCGCTGGAATATTATTATTGTACTTTTTTATGAGAATGTTTTCTTTTCTTCTCTTTGTTTCTTTAAAATTTCTGGAATAATACAACATAAAAGTTGCAGACTCATAATTCTGAGTGGAGCCCAGTAGCCAGATTGAGAATGAAAAAGAACCATGGGGTCTTATTTCCTTACGGAATCTGAGAAAGTAACCAAAAAAAAAAAGGGTCACATTTCTTTTTTTTTTTTTTAATGAAAAAGGTCTCATTTCCATGAACATCTAAATGCTTTCTAAATTGGTCTTTTATTGACACTAATTCCTATTATTTATTTTTACATTTTACCCTTTTTTGTCTTTTCCTATTTTTTATGGCATTGAAAACAATGTTATTACTTCAAAATGAAAGCCACTAAACTTGTGCTACACAAAGAATTATGTAAATTAACACTCTGGTTCACAATTGAGCTAGCATTGTTTTCAATATTCTTTATGAGTGTTGAAGTTATTGTGTTTAAATTGGTTCCATTCCAATAATTAATGTCATCTTCAATGTACAATTTTTTTCTTACACTTTGATTTTTAATCTAAATTACCACAGAAATTGCAGATCCTGCTGTTGAGAAAAATCAAGAGGGTTCAATTGACAGGGGTAATTAATTATATATAAATAATGCTTCTATTTCTTTTCATATGTATAATTTGGACATAAGAGAGGCATGCAAACAAGTTTCTGCAATTGCTTTTTTTTTTTTTTTAGATGCTGCGCTTGCCCGAGTTGAAACGGAGAAAAGGCTCGCCTTAATTAAAGCATGGGAAGAAAGCGAAAAGACTAAAGCTGAGAACAAGTAAGCGACATCTTAATTCGATATCATTTTTTTTTAATCGTCTGATCTAGTGATTTAAGAGATTAAAATTTGTCAAGAATTTACGAGGGTTGGTACAAGTATTCATCTTCTTAACAATGAGGTTATGTTTTTGTTTTGCCATTGAGTAGGGCGTATAAAAAGTTGTCTGCCGTTGAAGCATGGGAGAACAGCAAGAGGGCTGCCGTGGAGGCAGAACTTCGCGCAATTGAGGTAAAAAAAGTAAAAATAAAAGTTAAAAAAAAACCTCTTGGACTTTCTTAACTAACGTTTTTTTTTAATGATATCTTAAGCTCAAATGGTTGGGTGCATGAATGCGCTCATGTGTCTATTAAGATTTGAATCCCAATAGTTTCGTTTCTTATAAGTAAAAGCAGGGCCTAAGCGGGGGGCTATATAGCCCACGCTGTATAAAAAAAAAAAGTTAATGAGACAATTGGTCCAATTACGTTTATTGAATTAAAATATGACTTTAATTTGTAAAAATTTTACAAATGTTTCATGATGATATCATTAAAATTATTTATATGTAATTATATAGTACAATATATAATATCATTAAGATAATTACTATATCATTAAGGACATTTTAAAGATATTTTAAATATTGTATTAGATTTTAATTTCATAACAATAATTGGGACATGTATTGTAATTTTTTCTAAAAAAAGTGACATGTTTCTTAGCCCAATTTGGACATGATCAATATGACAGGAAAAGTTGGAAAAGAAGAAAGCAGAGTATACAGAGAAAATGAAGAACAAAGTGGCTGAAGTCCACAAGCTAGCTGAAGAGAAAAGGGCATTGGTTGAAGCAAGTAGAAGAGAAGAATGCCTTAAGGTGGAGGAGACAGCTGCCAAATTCCGGGCTTCTGGGTTTACACCAAAGAAATTGCTCGGATGCTTTGGTAGCTAAACTTTTCAAGAAAAAGAAAGAAGAAGAAAGCAAACAGAAATAAGTTCCTATGTTTTGTTTGTCGTTAAATTTTATCTTGTCTTTATTTTGCTTGCAGAAATTTGGAGTTGGATTTCCAGACTTGATATGATTTTGTTTTTGTGAATAACTCTCGGTTGGTTTTATTAATTTGTTATTACTTCATTTAATGTAGTTTTATTTTATGCAAAGGAACACATCTTCCTGTGTGATGTCAATATTGACATCAGAAGCAAAAATGCAAACAACTTAACCGAGGGAAGTAACGGCTAAATAAAAAACGTATGAACAATGATATATATATATATATATATCTATATATATATTTTGAATTTTAGGGTGAGGGAATTCGAACTCTTCACCTTATGGTGGAGTGAGATGTAGTTTTACTGTTAGGCTATACTTACAACCATACAATGATTTTTTTCTTTAGGGTAGAGAAAAGATGTTTATAATTATTAAAAGACTAAATTGCACTGTTATAAACCGAACTATTCACTTTTTGTATAATACATTATAAATTTTTAATCTTTGTAAAATGTACTTTGAATTTTGAAATTAGTAGCAAATGAGATCCAATAACTATTTTTATTTTCGTTTGGTATTATTTTTATGTGTTAAGCTTCAATTTTTTTTTTAAAATATTGAGTTCTATCCGTAAAACAACTCATGTGTGAATCCTGTGACAAAAATTATTAACGTTTTTTAACTCTCGTTCACTGTTAGATCTCAATTGTCAAAAATTATTATTTGTAATAATATTTTACAAAAATTATTTGTAATACATTTTGTCAAGATTAAAAGTTTGAAACGTATTATAGAAAAGCCTATAGTTTTAGGTGTAACAATGCAATTTACTTTTATTATCATTCTCCTTTTTGTTTTGTATAATTACTATTTTATTTATCTACTTATATTATTTTACTTTAATTAAGACACAAGACTAATTTTAATTATAATTGTTTAGTTTAAAGCTTCCACTCAAAAATCCATTCAATTTAAAGGATTAAAATTTGTGGGACCCTCTACCATTTTTATCCATCTTATTTTTCATTCCTATCTTTTTTTTCCTTTTTTTTTTCTCTTTTGTTTAACCAAACAAGCTACTCTATCATTCTCCATCCAATTATCGATTCTCCTCTGCCTTCCTTCCATTTTTTTATCCTATGTTTGCAAAGCATGGGGCAATCGATTGCCTTCATTGCAGGCATCTTATCTGGATATATATATATATATATATATATATCTATATATATATATATGGTAATTATTTCCCTTGTATTTTGAAGTGGGACAATTAGTTAAAAAAAGGGACAAGATATTGAGTGGATTTACATATGTACAATTTTTGAAAAGACCTGGTCAAACCAATGCCAATCTCTCACGTATAAACTCCAAATTAGTTGATTAAGATATTAATGCTATAAATTTGTGTAAGTCCTAAAATTAAGGAAATGCGGAAATCCCATCCACGTGTCATCAAAGTATCTTTCACCACTAATTAATCCATTTCGTTTTGGACCTCTAATTAACCTTTGGTGTTCAATTCACAGGTAAAAAGAAAAGTGTTGGCATCAAGTTAACTTCCAGAGTTCATTCACAACCATACTCAATTTCTGAGACGAGAGAATAGAAACTCCTCTTGAGGTTTCTGACTCAACGTTTCATCTTTTGTAGAAGTTTTATCCATCTTTTACTAGAGATCAAAGAAAAAATGACGTTCAGTGGGACCCAACAGAAACGCAAGGCTTGTGAGTAGGCTGTCCATTTCATTGATGTGTTATCAGCTGATGGTGTCGTTCATCACAAGAACTGCTTCTAATGCACTCATTGCAATGGCCTTCTTGTGGTATGTATGATACAAATATGAAATCTTCTTTAGTGGGAACGGAAAAAAGATATCCATCATTTGTGATTATTTGCCTTTTTATCGTCAAATTTGTAGAAAAAAAATGTTTTTAACTAAATTTATCAGTTTTAAAACATACACTACTATAGAGGTTTCTACTGGAAAAGCTTCCTATATAAATATACGCCCACATCTTTTATTTTATTACAATTATCATTTTTTTCTCTGTACCTTTGTTTCTTTAGTTTTAGTCAGAGTTCTAAAAAGACCAGAAAGATACAATGCAATTTCAACTTTGTAACTGGAATTGGTTCCCAAATTAATTTCTATACCAAGTCATTTGAGATAGGGAAATAAATCTCATTCCTCTTTCATAATTCAAGTTAAAGATTTTGGAAGTCATATTTTGTGTTAGTTTGAGTCTTAAAACCTGTTTTCAGATTTTTCCCATTGGTACAGAATCCTCTCTGTAAGATGCCATATAAAATTTATTCTAAAATAAGTATGAATAAATGAATAAATGGGAAATAATTAAGATTGGATGATATATGGCATATATTTTATGCAGATAAGTAACTATTCCTCTATGGATGGAGTCTTGTACTGCAAACCCCACTTTGAGCAACTTTTCAAGGAGACTGGAAGTTACACCAAGAAATTCAAATGCAAAAAAATACCCATTTGATTTGACTGATAACTGTACTCAATTTTCTTCTCATACCATAAAATAAGAGTACTGAACTATGTTTCTCTACCATGTTGGCTAATCAGGTGGAAAGCCACAAAACGAGCAGCTGGTGAGTTACATACACATATTCCTGCTTTCATTTTGGTCTATTGTTGCCATGTGCTAGGCATATACATACATGTATATACATATATTATATATTCTACAATCTCTCTCTGATAATATTTTATTCCCTTTTCTCTCAGACCAGGGCCCCAAGCAAGCTCTCCTCCTTGTTCTCTGGAACTCAGGGCAAATGTGCAGTCTGCACCAAAACGGTATATCCATTGGAGAAGTTTGCAATCTTCCCTATAATATTATCAATATGACAAAATATCGTACCAAAGAAAGTTTAATATATAAACCTATAGATACATAATCCATGAGAGTGTATACGTTGGTGAAATTGATGATGCTCATGAATTTAGGGGTGGCAAAACGGGTTGACGGGTCGGGTTCGTGTCGGGTTGGAGTTAATTTTTACAAAAATAGGTCGACACTAACCCGACCAGTGACACAATGGGTTGAGATTTCTCAACCCGAACACGACCCGTTTTGATACGGGTTGACATGAACACGACCCGTGTCAACCCGTTTCTTATGCATAGTGTCAAAAAATACAACCCGCGATCCGTTTTCGACCCGTAACCCGATTGTGACCCGCAACCCGGTTGTGACCTGCCACATTAATATATATAATATTAAAAAAAAAAAATTAGAAGATTTTTATACCACTTCAACAAGAAGATGAGTGATAAGAGAAGCATGGTTTGATCTTTTAAGGGCTTATATTATATATATAAAATAATATTAATTTTTTAAAATTTAATTAATTAAATACGGGTCAAAAACGGGTCATTTTCGTGTCAGACGGGTTGACCCGAACACGACCCGTTTTTTGACGGGTCAGTTTCAGGTCGATACTAAAATGACCCATGGTCAAATTTTTCGACACTAACCCGCGAAAAATCGTGTCGGATTCGTGTCGTGTCGTCGTGTCGCAACCCGTATTGCTGACCCTACTCATGATAAAAAGAACAGAGCTAAGGGCATTGTGAGCCCCATCTCTATATATTATTATTAGGGAAGGTATCTTTATTATAGTTTTGACTTTATTTGTAGTTATCTTTATATTAGAAATTGTCTTGTTTCAATTTTAGGTAACTTAATCGTTTATGTGCTTTGTAATTGTATTTTTATATTAAGCCCATTTATAGTGCTACTTACTAGTGAATTCTCTTTCTCTTCTTAGTCCGTAGATTTATGCACGCTGTTAAATCATGTTAAATCTCTTATTTTCTTGTTCTATATTTAACTTTCTTGTTTAATTTTCTACACATATAAGTAGGGGTGGGGTTCACACCAATCTCTGCGAATCTTTACGATTGCAATCATTTAAGCTTTTTTTTAATGAAAAATATTTTATTGTTTTAATAAAATATTTATCACACGTCAGTCTAATGTATAAAATGGACCTAAACTATTTTTACTAACAGTAGTCACAAATTTTCGTTCATATATAGGAAGAACAAAATGTGATCCTTGTAACCTATGGTGTGATGGTGATGAGAATTTTATTGTGATTTTTGCACTGAGACAATGAAAAAACTTGTGAGAAACATTTTATTTTCGGTTTTGTTTTAGGTTACTATGGAGGGAGAATTCTATCACAAGTCATGCTTTAGGTGTTCTCATGGGGGTTGCTTCTTGACAACCTCATCTTTTGCCCACTTTGGATGGAATTCTTCACTGCAAACACCATTTTTCTCAGTTGTTCAAGAAGAAGGGAAGCTACAGTCATCTCATCAAAACTGCCTCATTGAAGAAGATTAATGGACTACCACCAACAGAAACCGGAGACAGAAGGAACCACCGCAGTAGAGACAGATAACGGCAGTCAGTAACCAAAAAATCATAATTTTGGTCGATTTGTTTGGGATTTTAATAAGACTTTTTTTTTCCCTTTATAGTTCGGTTTTTCCCAGGTAGAATGTTGCTAAATTTGTCACCCCTTTCTCTTCTAAAATGAGTGCCACTTTATACGATGCCAGTCTTAGAAACGACAATGAAAAAAATAAAGGCAAACTGAAAAACGACGAAAAAATTGAAAAGCGACAATAACAAATGAAACCGACAATGGAGGAAAAATAAAATAAAAAAAAAAAGTCACCCCTTGAAAAACAACACAAGTATTAAAATGTAATGTCATCAGAAAATTACCTAGAATAACGTCAAAAAACAGCCAAAACTTTAACAACACAAAATCCCAAAAGACGAAAGAAAACAATAAGCATGGCATGAGTGTGAAACAAAAAAGGAACGACATAAAAGAAAAAAGCAACAAAAACATCCAAAAAAAGAAGAACGTGAACGCTGAAGAATGACAATAACCTTAAAGCCAACAAAAATGAGAACAGAAATAAAACGACTGTTACCTATAACAACGACAATGGTTTATACAAGGACATCACAATGAAAATGTAGATATGTGCACACAAGTGATGAACCATATAATTGCTAAACGAAAATGACTAAGGGGAGCGTGAAAGCGGCAATTGCCTCACCAAGAAAACAAAGCAACAAAACGACAATGAAAGGAGAAGGCAACAAGGAAGGAAAAAGACGACATCATGTCGAAAACAAGAACATAGTATAAGAACAACAGGCAGCAGCATCGTAAAAAGGATAATGGCTAGAAAGAAAAACTGAAGTATACTAGAGGAGTGACATCACAGAAGACATTACAAGGAATGGTATAGTGAACGACAAGACAAATAAAACGACATGGAGTTAAAAAAACGACATCAACATGAAAAGTAACGGATGTGGGCTACGCTAAACGCAATTGAGTTTACCGTACGTTAATAGAAAGAAGAAGGTTATAAATTCTAATAGTGATCATTATTATATATTTTCTACAAATTATAAATTTATACACATTAACTGTATGACCAGCTGAGCATACCATAAAATCTCATGCAGTGTTTCCATTGTCAAATTTTAGCTAGTAAAATAATATAGCGGTAGTGATCCCCACTAGTGATGAGCAGCTTTCTTTCTTTTCTTTTTTTTTTTTTTTCGTTAAGAAAGATAAGATTATCTCATCAAATTTTCAGAGCTGAAATGGTGCGTTTTGATTGGGACTCAAAATAAGTGTGGTTGCGGCTAACCTAACATGTCCCTAATCTGATGTGTGAATCAATTTAACAGTTACGTGGATGTATATTTGAAGGTGCAATATAACGTCCGGCAATTGCATTATTTGCGTGAAAAAGATAAAAAAAAACTCTATAATTAGTGACAAAATGGAATACTATAGACTAATTAGGTTAGTATTTGAAATCGTTTCCTTAGTGGTTTTGTATTTTTCTTATAATTCTTAGTATCAAACGGCGTCTAAATAAACGTGCAAGTAGTCTTTTTCTTTTTTTTCCTTTTAATATGGGGTAGGGTTCGAATTCTTTGCCTTTGACAATGTTGAGTGTTGATTTATAGGGTGTTTGGCTTTTAGTTAGACCCAATTAGTTTTTACTAACCAATAATGTAAAGCTTTTAACAATTACAATATAAAGTAAAAAGTTGCTATATAGTGTAAAGCTCTTATACACTACAGTGCTTTTTAACTAAAATGAATTTCTACCACACTTTCCAACACTGTTAATACTTTCCAAACACCTTATTACCATTAAGCGATGTCTACAACTGCACAAGCAGTCTTTTTAAGGCATCTTATTCAGGATATTATTGTTTTAGTGCCCTATAATTTAGAGAAACAACGCACCGGTATCTTGTTGTTAGGAAAATATTAAAACAGTATCCTATAGTTTTCAAAAACATCATTTTGGTACATTGAGTTTGTATTTTTTGACATAGGATTTCATGTTTACCCTTTTATTAATGAATCCCAAATTAATTTGTAAACTATAATAGAAAATCAAATCAAAAGATTAAATAAAACCCATTAAAGAAAAGCATATATGTAGATTTATTAATTTTTTTGGCATTATTTGTATTCATTTTCTTTTATAGTTTTCACAAATAATTTAAGGTTCATTAATAGAAGGGTTAGCAAGAAATTTTTAGTCAAAAACACAGACTTAAGAAACTAAAATGATATTTTTAAAATTACAAGATACCATTTTGATATTTTTCAAACAACAAGGTACCAAAATGATATTTCTTTAAAATATGGGGTACCAAAATAATAAAACCCCCCTCTTATTTGGCAGTATATGGTAAGTCTCCTTGTGATTTTAACATGGGACAATTAGTGGGGAAAAAAGGATGGTTGTTGCGTAGATTTAACTTTATGCTATTTTTGGAAGACCTTTGAGAACCCTATTTCTGAAAGACCTGGTCAAGCCAATGTTTGTTCTCTCATGGGTAAACTCCAAATTAGTTCCAAAATTAGGGAATGTAGAAATCCCATCACGTGTCATCAAAAAACCATTCACCGCTCATTTATCCATTTCATTTGGACCTCTAATTAACCTTTGGTGCGTACAACTTACAAGTAAAAGGGTAAGGGTTGGCAACAACGACTTTTCTAGAGTTCATTCACCATTATATCTCAATTTCCGAGATAAGAAGATAGAAACTCCTCTTGAGGTTTCTCACGGGACGTTCATCTTTTGTAGAAGATATATATCCTTCTTTTACAAAGAGAGAAAGCAAAATGACGTTCAGTGGGAGCCAACAGAAATGCAAGGCTTGTGACAAGACTGTTCATTTCATTGATGTCTTATCAGCTGATGGTGTCGTTTATCACAAGACTTGCTTCAAATGCACCCATTGCAATGGCCTTCTCGTGGTATGATAAATATAATATACCTACATATATAAATATATATATATATATATATATGCACACATAATTTTTTATTTACTTCTGATGATTTGTTCCACAAAATTATTTTAGCTAGTTATCTAAGATATTGGGAGTCAATCTCATTATTCCTCTTCGATGATTGATCAGGCTTTCAAAGATTACGAGAATGGTTTGAGTTTTGAGTAGAATTAGAACATTTTTGAAATTTAATTAGATTTTTATATTCATGAACATATCAAGTATATTGTTAGAATACAATGACCTGAATTCTATTTGGTCCTACTTGAAAAGCTTGCGATATGACATATGTAATGGAGCTATAGTTATGAGATGTTTTGGGAGTCAGTACTAGTAGCGGAGGGATGAACCCGTTTTGTTAATTATTCTTGCATATATACATGTGTGTGTGTGTGGTGATATATTGTTTTAGGGTGTGCATAATTATGTTTTTGCTGTTGACGCTAGAAACACTACTTTCTTGTGTCAATGTTTTGATATAATGGATTTGTTTCTTCTCTGTTCGTAGTTTTTTACCGTTTAGGTTTTTTTTTTTACGTAAATTTGTATGTTCTAGTTTTATGTTTCTCTATTGCCTATTCTCGCTAATTCTATAACATATATTAAAAACCAACAAATTAAAATATTTAGAGGGTAAAAGATTGGCACTCTATCTTTGTCGTGTATGCCCTAAAATACAAATTTATACATAATAATAAATATTACCATAAACAACTAAAAAGAAATCAACAAATAGGATTGGAGGATGAAACATTTATGTGATGGCATATATTTGTTTGCAGATAAGTAACTATTCCTCTATGGATGGAGTTTTATATTGCAAACCTCACTTTGAGCAACTTTTCAAGGAGACTGGAAGTTACACCAAGAAATTCAAATGTAAAATACCCTTTTGTCTTTGCTGATAACTGCATTTAGTTTCTTCTTATTCCATAAAAGTACTTAATTTTTCAGTATAAATTCCACTGTTAGTATTTATTTTTTCCTCTCATTTTTCAATATTTCGCTAATTTAATGCTTCTCTATCATGGCTAATCAGCTGGAAAGCCACAAACCGAGCAGCTGGTACGTTACATATACACTTTTGTCCATTTTCATGAAAAAAAAAAAAAATACAATGCACCTAATTATTGTTATAAATTAATATTCAACATAATATTTAAAATATTTTAAAAATATATTTAATTATATGGTAATTATTTTAATGATATCATATTTTATACTATATAATTGCATAGTAATTATTTTAATGATATTATTTTAAGACATATTGTAAAACTTTTACAAATGAAGTCATATTTTAATTCAATAAACATCATTGGGTCATTTGTCGCATTAACCCCATTTGCATGATTTTTTTTAACAAAAAATGTTGGGCATTAATTCTGATAATTGTCATATTGATTCAAATATGTGAAATTCCTTTTTCTTTTTCCACAGACCAGGGCCCCAAGCAAGCTCTCCTCCTTGTTCTCTGGAACTCAGGACAAATGTGCAGCCTGCACCAAAACAGTATATCCATTGGAGAAGGTTTATAATCTCCCCTATAAGAACAAGTCATATACAATGAGAACATTTAAAATGTGAACAAAATTTTTTTTTTTTTTGGTTTTAGGTAACTGTGGAAGGAGAATTCTACCACAAGTCATGCTTTAGGTGTTCTCATGGGGGCTGCTTCTTGACAACCTCATCTTATGCTGCTTTGGATGGAATTCTTTACTGCAAACACCACTTTGCCCAGTTGTTCAAGGAGAAGGGAAGCTACAATCATCTCATCAAAACTGCTTCATTGAAGAAGATTAATGGACTACCACCAACTGAACAGAAACTTGAGACTGAAGGAACCGAAGTGGTGGTAGTGCAATAAAAAGACAACTAGAGCAACATTACATGCACCACAAAAAAATCAAACAAAAAAAAAAAGCACTTTGGTTGATTTGTTTGGGACGTTAATGAGACTTTTCAATAAAACAAAAAGAAAAAAAAATTATAGTTGGGTTTTTCGCATGTAAAATGTTTTGTTGAAAAGGAAAAAGTGGAGATTTTCCCATGTAGAAATGTTGCTCATTTGTCGTGAGGAAGTACTTGCTTGCATTAATAATACTGCTCGTATTTTGCTTTTTATGATTCAAATTTAACCTTTGAATGGAATAAGAAAAATCTGATTAAGGAAATTAGATTATTTTTCCTTCTTCTTTTAAGAAATGTGACTGTGAGCCACATGAAAACGACAACCATATATCAAAACGACAATGGTAACAAAATCCTCGTGAAACAATACCCCATGGAGAATGACGGCACCATGAAAGGGGAATTTATGATCTTGAAAAGCGACAAAAAAACAAAGGACAATAAAATTAAAAACGACAACGACAGATAATGACAGTAGAAAGAAAACGACATCACCTTGAAGAGGACAAAAGTATAAGAAGGACGTCATCAGAAAACGTACAGTGACCTCATGAACAACAATAGTATTAGTAGTTAAAAAAATAAACCCACAAAATTTACCGCTCTCGAAACTCCACTCTTTCTCTCTTTCAAACTGAGAAGATTGGAAGTTGGCCAAGTTATGAGGCCAGAGTCAGAAGTAAAACCGACACGAGTATAATAGAGTGAAAGCGACATTAAAAGCAACATAAAAAAAAAAAAAATGACGTTATCTGGACGCTGAGCATTGAAAGAAATTAGCAGTCATACTGCTGTAACCTGTCAAACGACAATAGTATCAAAAACGAGACCGCATTGAAAATGATCCAAGATAATTGTATATGTAAGGAGTTAACGATAGCATCGTAATAAGACAGTGACTACAGACAAAGAGAAAACGACATTTTCCTGTCAACGGAAAAAAAGCAACAAACAACGTGATTAGGGTGTTTAGAAGAGTGATGAAAATCGTTTGTTAGAACCACTTTTGTTATAGCATATGAGAGCCTTACACTCTATTTATTTTTTTATTGTTACTATAACATGTGAGAGTTATATACTGTTTATAACTGAAAAAGTAGTTCTTATCAATTTGGTCAAAGAGAGGGTACATGGTGAGAAACCAACATAAATAGTATTAATGAGACCGTAAAAAGTGTACAATTCTTAATGCTTAAATTATGTAATTATGTTTATTTTTTTTGTCAAACTTCTTAATTAATGTAATTATATATTAATTAATATTTAGTGATATAAACATATATTTAATATATGTGTTTTTAGTGTGTTTTTATGTTTAATAATATTTTTGGTAATTTTTAGAATCATTTTTGTATGTAAAATATAAGTTTATTTTGAAATTAATTAAAACCGTAAAAATAATAAGTAATAATTTTATTTTGAGTCTTAATATGTTTTATAGTGTGTTTTAAGTTTGTAAATATGTTTTATAATATTTTCAATAATTTTTAAAAATATTTTCGAGTCTTAAAAATCATATATGTATTAAACTCAATAAGCTCTGAATTTTAGAAGTTTATAATTATTTTAGTGTGTTTTAAAGTAAAATAGCATTTTTAAAATTATTGTAAATATTATATTTGTAAAATAATTAATTGTGTTTTAATTTTCTCTCTCTAAATTTGAAATCTGGTGAAAAAATAGAACAAAACGACACAAAAACTGGTAAAATTAGACAACAAATGATTAAGAAATCAATAAAAATTTGAATTCTGGTCATTGGATCGCACCACCAAATGCCCAGGACCGTTGGATTTCTAGACATGTGTCGTCTTCTTTTGAAAGCCAGGCCCACCCACGTGGGAGAATTTGACGCAATGTCAAAACCTGTGTGGCCGTGTCCATGTACACTTGCTTTCTCCGCCATTAAATTTGTTTACCAAGACTAATTCTATGGTTCTCATTTGGCCCATGTGGGCCCGATTCTCTTTACTTTTCTCAGCCATTGGATTATGCATTGAAGCCTCAGATTGCGCCATTTTAAAGCCTACAACCGCCACGAAGCAATTGATTTTGAGCCTAAATTTGCATAATAACTAATAAGTTAGTTTTAGGCTAACTAATTCGATGATTCTCACTTAATATTTTTGTTAGCTTTGATTGTTTTTATATTTCTCCCTTTAGGATTTTACAGTTTGTATTATTTGCTAGTACCGCTTTTATAGGCTTGAAGCCGGAGACAGCTTATGTACGGTTTTATTATATTTAATTTTTAATTTTCATCATGATATTGTATTTTGTGTATTGAAATTGTATCGGAACAGGTGTCTCAAGTTTATATACTTTTTGAGACATTTTGTAATTTTAGTTTTTTTTTTGACTATTTTTAATTTAAATATTTGGAGCAAATATTTTTCCTATTTTAGAAATAATGTATTTTTAGTTGTGGATCAGCATAATCCACTTGATTGTCTTTCATTTTCAATTATATACAAATCCCCACTTTCGGGAAGTAAACTCCCTTTTTCTCCTTGTTTGGAGGCCGCAAAAAGTTCAGGTATCAAAAATAATTAGTTTCTAAATTAATAAAGAGAATCAACAATATGAATTGCATGTCTGGGATCACAGGTTGCAACGCTTGGCTTTGAAAAATTTAACTACTGTCCTCTTTTTGGCTGAAATTCTCGTAAAACAACACCATTAATCACCGAATGAGGAAGGAGACGTAAAACTCAGACTCATCCTCAAGAAAAAACTCCATCTGAAGAAGCTGCTGAGAGACCCATTTTGAACAAGCTGTAAATGAAGCTAATAAAGTACTCCTATTCAACCAAAAAGAAAAGAAAAGATAACTAAAGGAATATTCCCTCTTAAATTCCTAGCCATAGACATAAAAACGATAAGAAGCGTTTAGTAATGAAGAACATATATATTTTATTGAATAAAGGTCACTGCAAATCAAGAGACTTCCAAAAGCAAGAAAAGAAAATGAAAAAGAACACTAAATCATCACATTCAGAGAAAGTCTTGGGCAGATTCATCAACAATAGGAATATTTGAAGAACTGGTATCACCATACTGTCAATTGTTTGCACTTCTTAATATTTTCGTACTATCAGTTTTGTTTTCCAATTCTCCAAACAAGGTCTAAGTCGAGTTTACAAAATTTACATGTGGCTTAAGTTTATGAATGCATGGGACAGGAATCGGGACAACGTTAGAGGCAGCTGATCTCCACTCGGCGAGAGATGTTTTACAAGAAATGAATTAATCTTTGATTACTAACCTACGGTAAAACCAGAAACGAGATTTCTACAGATGAGGCACAAAGTTGAAGCAAGGAAATTATTAACCTACTGCTAAATTGTAGGTTTCTAGGGGCAAGGTATTGAGGAAAATTCCATAGTTCATCACTTCAAACTATTCTGCTTTTGACTAGGTCACGAACTTTTCACACATTATATATACATATATATATATATATAAGTAATAGTAAACATAAAAAAACCATGATAGATTAAGATAACTACTACTTCAGCACTCATAAATTCTTGCCTGGAGCATCTGCTCATTTGTTTTGGAATGGGTATCAAATTTCCAAAGTGCTTGACCATCAGTCCATTTTTTCTTATGAAGGTTGAGTGACATCTTGTCCTCAAGTTCATTTCTTCCTGTAGTTTATGGCTATTAAAGTAAAATGCCAATTCAGACCATGGATCATTGCCTAAACGAGGAGTGATGAAAGGTCAAAAAAATTGCAAGTTCAAATAATAGATTAGGAACTGTTGTATTTCTT
>CAMOHE010053316.1:6479-21055 GCA_946598075.1 Artocarpus hirsutus | reverse complement strand
GCCTCCAATGGCAAAGTCTGAGGCATCAGTGTGTACCTCATATGGTTTCATGTGAACGGGTAGGCTGAGTACGGGCTCCTCACTGATTGCTTTCTTTAGATCGTCGAAGGCTTGTTGACACTTATCTGTCCAGTCCCATGCTTTGTTCTTCTTAAGAAGGTCAGTGAGTGGAGCAGCCCTCATCGAATAGCTCTTGATGAATCGACGGTAATAATTTACTAGCCCAAGAAAAGATCGTAGCTCATGTACTTTGGTTGGTGGCTCCCAAGTTTGGATAGCATGTACCTTGCTATCTTCCATCATTAGTTGGCCATCCTTGATCTTGTGCCCCAAGAAGGCTACCTTCGGCTTGGCAAAGGAGTATTTCTCCTTTTTGATGTATAGGTTATTGTCTCGCAGCACCTTGAACACCTCCCTCAAGTGTTGTACGTGCTCCTCCAATGTCTTGCTATAGACCACTATGTCGTCCAAATAGACGACCACGAATTGATCGAGATACGGGTGGAACAGTTTGTTCATCAAAGTGCAAAATGTAGCTGGTGTGTTGGTTAGTCCAAATGGCATAACCAAGAATTCATAAGACCCATGCCTTGTAACACATGTGGTCTTTGGTTCGTCTCCTTCGGCTATGCAAACCTGGTAATATCTTGAGCGAAGGTCTAACTTAGAGAAGTAGCGGGCATGGCCTAGTTGATCAAACAAATCCGTAATCAGAGGAATGGGGTATTTGTTCTTTACCGTAATCTTGTTAAGGGCCCTGTAGTCGATGCACATGCATAAAGAACCATCCTTCTTCTTCTGAAATAGGACTGGTGAGCCGAATGGGGCTTTGGAAGGCCTGATGAACCCTACATCAAGTAACTCCTTAAGTTGCCTTCTTAGTTTCGCTAACTCTGGCGGTGCCGTACGGTATGCACCCATAGCTGGTGGCTTGGTCCCTGGTTCCAGCTCGATCTGATGGTCTACCTCCCTCCTTGGTGGTAGCTTCTTTGGTAATTTTTTTGGTGCAACATCCTTGAATTCCTTGAGGACGGCTGCTACCTCCTCTGGCTCAACTTCTGATGGCCCTTGCTCTTCATTGTCATATTCCTTGAGGATAGCCAAGTAGCTTTCCTCGTCCCTCCGGATGCCCTTCTTAAACTGCATTGCTGAGAGCATCTTTGTGCTTTGCTTGTTGGTCCTAGTTGTTGGCACCACACAAGCCTTATCGCCATCCATGATGCACATGCTATTGGCAAATGGTACCGGGAACGCCTTGACTTGGTCCAAGAACTCTAGTCCTAGGACGACTCTAAAGTCATCCATTGGCATAACTAAGAAGTCCATGTGCCCAGACCAGGCTCCCACGCTGGTCCTAACTCCTCAGGCTATGCCGTGAATAGGTCGGGCGGCTGAATTGACTGCCTTGATGGAGCCCCCTCCACCAGTCACCTTAAGACCTAGCCTTTGGGCTTCTTCAATTGAAATAAAGTTGTGGAACGCACCTGTGTCGAGCATGGCTGCCGTTGGTTTTCCTCCAATGGTCACGTCCATGAATAGTAGTCCCTTAGCTTGGGTCTTAGGGGCAGATTGGATCACATTTAGTAGTTGCAAAGAACCCATATGTGCACCAGTGTTGTCGCTGTTGGTTTTCGTCCCGTCTTGATGACTTACTAAGAGTGAATTCAAGGCTCTTTTCTGCGGGTAGTCCCTAGCCCAATGGGGACCATCGCAAAGGAAGCATTTGTTGTTGTTGGGCTTGATTGAACTCCTGTTGTCCCTTTGCTTGCCTTTGTCTTTGCTCCTTGAGAAGTTATATGGGCGATGCTCATCCCTGCGTTGGCCCTTGTCTCCCTCACTTTTGGCTTGACCACTCTTCCTATCCTTCGGCTTGCTGGTGGACTCTCTTTGGCTCCTATAGTCAATTAAGCTTTCTGCCACGGCTATGGCAGTGGCAAGGTCTTGTACTCCATGCTGCCTTAGCTCGGTCTTGGCCCATTGTTGGAGTCCATCCATAAAGTTGAAGAGTGCGTCTTTGTCAGAAAAATCAAGGATATTAAGTATTAAGTTAGTAAACTCCTTAATATAATCACCAATAGACCCTGATTGTTTGAGCCTTCGCAGACAAGCTCTAGCCTCATCCTCAGCATTCTCGGGATAGAATTGCCTTTTAAGCTCTCTTTTAAAGTCATCAAAAGTAGTCATGGTGCACGTACCTTTCTCAATGTCTCCTCGCCTCCTCCTCCACCAAAGCATGCCGGTGTCGGTGAGATAAGGAGCCGCGGACTGGATTTTGGCATCCTCTTCTGTTATGCCCATGGCTCCGAAGTATTGATCTAGGCCCCATAAGAAGTTGTCCACTTCTCGTACATTGCGTGATCCCCTGAAACTCTTAGGCTTTGGCACTTCAATGCGCCTAGCCTCGATGACACCACTACTGCACCCTGTAGCTAATGCACGCTTGCAAAGAGCCAAGTCTCCATGCATGTCTTCAATGCATGCAAGTGAGCTATTCAACTCCATCTCGTGTGCTCGACGTATTTTAGTGAGCTCTCCCATGAACTCGTCACGGACATTCCCAATCTTGGCCCGTAAGGACTCCTCTAGTTGGAGCAGCATGCCCCGTATCGCAGTGTGGATAGCGGCATCCTCTGCTTCTAAACTGTCCACCCGTTGGCTTAGATCATCTACCTGGGCCTCCACACCACTTACTGCCTCCTCAACCCGAGATAGGCCTGAGTCAAAACTGGAGATCATGTCCTTAGATCGACCTCGCTTTGCCACGATGTTGCGATCAACTATCTCTTCGTGGCCTCGCTTTTGCGTCACCTCTATGTCAGATGGGTTGGATCCTATGGTCCGTTGAGCAGCACTTTAGCCATCGCTTCCGCCTAAGCCTCGCTCTGATACCAACTGTCATGAGCTTACTTTCTCCGAAGGTACTCGTGCGGCCTTAACACGCTCTTGATGCTAAGTCAGCCTGACTTGCTCACACAATTGCCTAGAATAAAAGGGAACACAAGAGAATGAGGAGAACTCTAAAAGGAAAGTTGTATTAATCTAAGAGAATTTACAAGGCTTAGATTCTTGGATTTCTCTTGGATGCTTCTGGACTAGTGTAGAACCTCCTAGAATGCTGTGGAATGTTGTAGAATACTCCGGACCCTTCTAGAATCTTCCTTAGGCCAATTCTACCCTCAAAAACGCCCAAGACAAGTGTGTGGCCTCCTCGTGGCTCAGTGGGGCGTGACAATCAGCTTCCTTCTAGCGATTATAAGCTTGGATTTGTTCATTAGTGGATTTGTCAATAGGCACAAGAGGAAATAGTGTGGTTAGTAAAAATTTCATTTTTTCAAAAGATATGATGATATTTAGGTTTTGTTTCTAATCATTATAATTCTTGCCAGTTAGCATGTTCTTATCGAGTATCAAAGATAAAGTGTTTTTAGATATTTTAATCTACAATAAAGATTCATATACCAAATATAAGGAAACTTTCCACAACAATTTAGCAAGATAACACAAACAAATAAACAAATAATTGTGTTTATATGACAAAACCCTAAAAAAAATCACAACCTTATAACGATAATTTTCAACTCAGAATTCAATAAGCTGCCTTGGGCAAACTTGCCAAATTCAATTACGAACACGAATCCCCTCGATTAATATATGCCATCCAAGACTTGATTGATCTAGCATATATTAATACTCTTTTTCTTTGCCATTTATTTCATTAACAGAGCTCTTAGAGAAGATTAATAATAAAATTAATCTTGAGTATATAACCATCATTTCAACCACTTTATCCATGGATTATAATCGCCACCTTAGGATGATCAACGATAAACCATGCTAAAGCAAATTATCCTCCTAGAGATCCAATTCGATACATGGTGAAATCCCTTTCTTGAAGGTTGGAACCAACATAAGCTACCTATGAACCAATGGCGGAAGCCATAGGTTCTCTCTTCAAAAACCTTCTCCCACTCAATATTTTAAAAGTCAAGGTTTTATGTTAACATGCATGAACAATTTTTAATGAGCGGCACTCCCTATTCTATATTGCATGTTATCAACATACATGGTAAATCATATTATAATACAAAGAAGCAAAGCTACAAGCAAAATAATAAATAGCTGTAATATCATGGTTCCATCCTAGAGAAAAGAAAATAAAGATTACAAAAGATCAATCGAAACATATTATTAATTCTTCATCTCGTATCTTCTTATTGTATCCATTTTCATGTGACATCTATCTTCTATTCTTCAATCTCACATAGATCAAAAGGTTATTTTTTTAGTCATCATAAAATTTCATGTTTCTCAGAATCTTCTCAAAAACAAAATCAAAAATTGCACAAAAAATGCACATTTTTCAATACTGTTCTACCCTGCTACCAGACTATCGAACTTTTAGATCGGCCTATCGATCAAGCTGAATAAGTGTTTTTTTCCAAAAATAATGTAGAAAGCAGTTTTTAATTTTATTTTCAATAATTCAAAAACATCAAAATTTATAAACACAAAAAAAAAATAGAAATCCAATCATCTCCATCTTCTAGATCCTTTTGCACTTTGAATAATTATTTTCATACAAATTTTACAAGTTAAAATTAAAATAATAAATCCTAGACAATGATGATAGACCGCCATCTAATTACATAAAAAAAACTTATATACACATTCTAACCTCTAAGGAACCACAACCAACAAAAATTGATTAATTAATAAATAATTAAAATATAAATTTAATCAACCATAATAAATTAATAAGCATTCACTACATAATCTCATGACAACATTTGATAATATAGAAACTCTAGAGTACCAACTCTCTAAAAAATTAAATTCAAGTATAGGAGATAACAAGATCACATAATTCATGTATATAGTATGATCACAAACTGGTAAAATCAATGTAAAAACTAGGCTTTAATGTCAATTGTTGAAAAACATTACTAACCTCTTTTGTATACTAAAAGCAGCTGGAATCTGTGAAAAGAAGAATGTTCCAGAAGAGCCTCAACCAACTAGTCTTCTCTACTATTCTTTATCCATGATTGGAATACAGGTGGTCACAAATCGTATAGCTTTTCCTCCAATGATTCTTCTTCCAACCACTTGAGAAAACCTAGAACTAAGTTTCTTGATGTTGAACAATAGCTCTCAAGGAGTTTTAGAGTTTCTCACATTAGAATACTCACTCTATGCTTCTCAAATGATCTAAATAACTAAGAGAACTCACCCACTATATATAGTGGTCGAATTTGAGGTTAAACCTTATCAGATTAGGCTTCAAAACTTAGAATTGGATCAACTTTTGAGAAAAATGCATCAAAAGTGCGTATACTGATTATTGCATGTTTGATAAATTAGCCTGCCAAACTTACTCTATTGGTTTATCGAAGTTTCCCATTAGCCTATCAACTGTACGATATAATCTAAAATTTTTAGAATATCTTATTTCCACCTAAGAATCTTAGAGCGAGCCTTAGTTTTAATTTAATTAACACAATAGAGATGTTATCTGATTAAAACAATCATATACAAACAATCCCATAGAAAATAAAATGTTATCCAAATAATTCAACATGTTTATCTTGAATTAATTTACAAAATTAATTCAATTGATAAACGAACATGATTTATTAAATCTAATATTATCGAATTTCAGCCAATCTAATAATTTAACATAAGTCACCAATATGTATGAAAAACACGTCATATCGTTACAAGATTATTATGAGTTAGCAAAGAGGACCTGATGGACATATATAGATCAAGCTCCTATAAATATAAAATACCGTATCCTAAATACATATTTTGTAATTATCAACTCTAACACTACTCTACTAAAATCTTAGAGTTACATTCTCGAACTATATAAAATTACAAAGCTCCAAAAGCTAACCGTCCATGACATATTATAACATGTCACATCCCTGTAGGATATTCATAATCGGCTTAAGGATAAATTTCATTTAGCTTCTTAATTATTTTTATCTTACGTTCCATGATCACACCATTGGAATACTTACTATCCATAGATCGTATACCATTCGGTTACACCTATGTGTCAAGTGGTTGAGCACTCTAGTCTTTCAATTACAAGATAATACATATAAGAGAATATCATTAACTCTACAAAAGGAGCTATGGATTCCATATTTATTAATAACGAGTCTACATGAATCAAGATTCATGTCTCCAACATACCTGTATATGTTCCATCATTAAATCAAGATGTCACCCTTTGGTATATTAAAAGACATAAGTCAAGAATACAGGCCCATTAGTGATTTAAAGATTAAAACACAACACATATGATTGTCTAAAGTGAATTAATTTGAACAAACAGAATTATTAACTAAATCAATTCTACTTTTTGTCTCGATCCATTACATCGTCACCTATGACAATGTATCAATGTTTCTACTTGCAGAGTCTTACTCCAATGACCAAGACAAGCCATCTCCCGTTAGAAATGTAGACAACATAACAATCTTAGCATAAATAAGTGCCCAACTTTATTCCCTTAATTGCGGATCTTATGATTTAGACCATCACCTTAAAGATTCAAGTCTTCCGCACAATCTATCCATCATAAGCACGATTCTTAAAGGTTTAGACCGACAGTCTTAGACTTTTATTTGCTTATCATTCATGCAATAAAACTAAACATAAAGATGACAACATTTGATATATGAATAATAACAAATAAATTCTTTATTGATAAAATGTCTCTAAAAACTTATTACAATATTTTACTCATTAAGGCACTATGTCTAATAGGTAGGAGTCAGGATTGGAGACCAGTGTCGAGTTGGGACTGGTGTCGGGGTTTGGACTATGCCAGGGTTGAGAATTTGTGCTGTGGTCAGGATTCGAGACGGACATGACTTGGGACTAAGTCGAGCTCAAGATTTAGGATCAGTGTTAGGGTCAGGATTAAGATCAAGGTTAGGGACAAGGTCAAGATTTAAGTTTTGTGTCAGGTTTAGCGCTATCATTGGGGACTGAGCTTGGGGTCAAGATTTGGGACTAGTGTTGAGGTCAGGATTTGGGGTCGAGGTTAATATTGAGATCAAGACCGACGTGAGGATTATGTTTTAAGGTCGTGATTTAGGAATGGGATCGAGATTAGGGTCAGGATTTAGGACTGATTCAATGTTAGGAGTATGGAACAGGGTGGGTCGAGGTTGCTTTCAAAGTTAGAATTCTAGATCAGGTTAGTAGTCATTGAATCCCAACCCTTACCCGAATCCCAATCATGACCCTCACCTTAGTCCCCAATCTCAACCCTAACCCCTGTCTTGAATCCTGACCTAGAATCTTGACCTCGGCTCTAAATTCCAACCTTAATCTTGACCCTGAACCCAAATCCTGATCAAAAATCCTGACATTGACCTCGAATCCTGATCGTAACCCAATGTCAAATCTGACTTTGACCCTAGTCTAAAATCCCCATATCGAATCCCGATCCTAATCTTGAATCTCAACCCTAACCTTGACCCTAGTCCTCAATCTTGACCCTAAATCTTGACCCTGACCCTGGGTCCTAAATCTTGACCTAGAATCCTGATCTCGACCCGGGCCTTTACCTTAACATCAGTTCTAAATATCAACCCTGACCTTAGTCCCCAATCTCAGCCTCAACTTTGGTCCTGAATCCTGGCCCAGAATCCCAACCCTAGCCTCGACCCCAGCTTTAAATTCTAGTCTCGTCCTTGATACCGATCCTAAATCTCAACCTAATCCTTGTCCCAAATCTCGATCTCGATCTCAAATCTTGACCTGGACCCCTAATCCTAACCCTAAATCCTAACCTTGATCCTAAATCCTAACCAGAACCCCCTAATCCCAATCTCAAATCCCGACCCCGACTACGGTTGTGAATCCTTACCCCAGACCCCAATCTTGAATCTCATTCTAAAACTTGAACTTCTACATTTATTTTTAATGTATTTTAAATATTTGATTAGTTTATTAATATGCACTTTTGGTTTAAATTATACAATATGGTATGATACAATGGTTTTTTGTCGTATTTGATATCATGACTTGTATTGTATTAATTTTGATTTCGTATTAAATAAACAATACAGGGATGTCACTAAACATTGTATTATTTTTAAATAATACAATACAGAGTGCTAATACAATGCGCCGAACGTGCCTTAACTAAATAACAAATGTTAACATAACTAATATAGGACAACAATAATTATACCACAAACTAGATATTAAATAACAAAACTAATTAAAAAATAAAACAAATTAACATAACAAATCAATATAATTAATTTTAAAACAAAAACTAATTAGTTTTATATATAAAACTAAAACTAAATCTAAAGGACACAAAAATAACAAATAACTAAAACTAACAAAACTAAGCTACAAAACTAATTAACAAACTATATAACTAAAAATAATTAATTCATATATGCCCTAAATAATTGCTTGTGAGTTTTGTGCAATGAAAAACATAAATAACTGCTATGATGGTCATAGAGGATTTTCATTAAACATGTAGTGGGCCTTACATATACAAACAAATACATAAATACGTAAAAAGTAACTATAATTAAAACTAAAATTGGGAGCGTCATTAGTGAATTAGGTAACACAACGACGATTTCATCGATCAGGCTTTGCGACCTATGGTTCATGTCATTAATGACAAAGGAACGTTGATGATTGTGAGAGAGAGAAGAAGGAGACTGATCGTGAGAGAAGAAAGAGGAAGGAGAGAAAGTGGAGAGAAAGAATTTGATGAAAAAATTAAGAAAAATAAATAAATCTGAGGGTCAAATAGGAAAACAAAAAAGTTTAAATTTAAATGATCAATTATTCTTAATAGTTTGTAAATAGGCTTTTTATTTGTAAAGCCTTAAAGTTTTGACCTATTTACTATAATTTTTCTGATACATATATATGGGACTAAAAAGTGAGTTTAATCCACTTTCTCCTATTCATATCCAATAAGGAGATTTTTCTCTTAAATGGTTGTGAAAACCCTTATCAAGGTGGAAAAATTATTTTAATTTTTAGAGAATTAATAAAATAACTAATTTCTTACTTATAAAAGAGATAGATATATCAGTTTTCACATATGTGATATTTCATCTTTTAAGAGAGAAATAGTGTTATTTTTCTAGAAAAATAAAGTGCTACTATTTGATGTGTTGAGTATATAGTAAGATTAGAAAAGTGTAATAAGGTGTTTGGCAATTCAATTAGAACCAATTAGTTCTAACTAATTATTGTGTAAAGCTCTCAGTAGCTACTAAAGCCAGCAATTTTAGACACGATATGATGACGTGATATGAAAATTACATAAGATATACGGGTTTGGATAACACGTTTATTAATAGGGCCATAAATGCCATGAATAACACGAATATAAACAGGCTGGATTTATGCCAACATGTTTAACATGCTTTAATATGTTTAAATACATGGGTCGTAAAGGTGTAGACATGACACAAACTCACCATTCATGACACAAATAAACCAAAAAATAAAAATATTTAAATGTTAAATATGAAAATATATAACATACAATCCCACCATTAACCGTAGGCTAATCGTGTTTGAGTTTAGATATTTTGAGTATTTGATAATTTTTTTTAATTTTCAGTTAATTAGGCCATAAACATAACCTATACGTGTTTTTACAAATCAATTTGTCACAACTCGTTTAATAATCATGTTAATCTTATCGTGTTAAGCGTGCTACATGCGGTTCATGTTTGTGTTTGAGTTCCTAACACATTTATCAGTCATGTCATGTTTGTGTTTAGACTAATTGTGTCGTTTTATAATCGTGCTGGTTCAAATACAACACATGAACACGAATTGTTAGCCCTAGCTGTTATAAGAAAAGGCCAAAAGTTGTTATAATGTAAAGTTCTCACATGCTATAGTTTTAAACAAAAAATTTTAATTCTAACCGGTTTACCAAACCCCCTTTGAGATTGGTTCGTTCTTTGCAGTTTTACACCTACTTGTTGTTTCATTAGTATGGTGGCTAGGCTTGAAAATTTTATTGCATTAAAGAAGAAGGCTTGGAAACCAAGATAGGCTTCAAATCA
This sequence comes from Artocarpus hirsutus, assembly GCA_946598075.1. Taxonomy (NCBI): domain Eukaryota; kingdom Viridiplantae; phylum Streptophyta; class Magnoliopsida; order Rosales; family Moraceae; genus Artocarpus; species Artocarpus hirsutus. The sequence continues at coordinate 10,973 of CAMOHE010053316.1, read as the reverse complement.
CAATCTTCTATTGCTTTAATGAATTAAATTTTTATATCTATTGATAAATGAAGTTTTGACAAAATTTTTGTTTATCACCGACCATTTTTTTAGTCAAAATTCAAACTTAATGTTCAAACTTTTAAAGCTTTTCTTTTTTTTCCTCTTTGTTTTATAATCAATGCATTCTTCATGTTTATTACCTAACCCATCCATCGTCAATCTCCAGCCCCACCTACTTTTGCTCCCACTAATAATTTTTTTTGGAGCTTTTCAACCATCAACGGCCCTTTTCTTGCACAATCTTTCCAGATGAGTTCTCCCCAATGACATGCAACACAAAGCACACAACCTTGCAATCAATGACTCCAAGCATCAATTTCCCTTTTGCGAGCCAATGATGTGCAACACAAGCCATACTGCCCTGCGATCAACGACTCCAAGCAACAATTTCCCTTCTGTTGGCCAAACATTGGTAGAAAGTAATTTGTGGATTGGGTTTGTGTCTTGGCAAATGTTTTGACTTTATAATAGAGCAGGTTAAGAAACAAGATGAAGAGTGAGAAAAGGAAGAGAGAGAGCAAAATGGATTTTTCTTATATAAAGTTTTATTATTATTATTATTATTTTTATCTAAGATTTAATATTTTTATATGTTTAATTAGATTTAAATAGCTTTAATTGATGTTTAATGCATTCCATGTTGCAAAACCATTAGTTTTATTGGATGGAAAGGACATCTAGATTTTTTTTTATTTTATAAAATAGGGATATTTGGAATGATTTTAATAAACTAAGGGCAACTTGAATTGGGGTACATAATTTGTGAGGTATTTATGAAAATAATTGAAAATAATACAATTTCCCATCTTGTATTTTTTTGGAGGGATTCCCAACCAATATTCTGCATGGCAGTTATGTATTTTTGCTCTTTGTTAAAGGAAAAATTATGAGCAAATTAGGAATTATATCACTTCTTTACTATTACTATTGTGTTAAATCACTTACTTTTACTTTCTTTGATTCGTGTCACTTGTTTTAACCAAAAAGGCAAAAAAATACACTTATAGAATGTCTGACAAAATCAGTTCTAACCAAAACTTTTGGATGCTACAGTATAAAGCTTTCACATACTATAGTGTAAAGCTCTCAAATGCTACAATTTAAAAGTTTCAATTCTAAACACACTTCTGAAAGACCATATTAAATGACACATGTTAGCCTAACTCTAATTCAAAATACTAGTGATTAATTATGTCTTTTAAGTTGTTTAGAAGAATTGTTGAAACCAATAGCATAAGAAAGCTTTATACTGTAATAACTTTTTATTTTTTACTGTAGCCTATAAGAACTTTATATTGTTTATAGTTGTAACTAATAGTTTCAACCGTTCTTTCAAATAACATATTTATACTCTTTAAAGGTAGTACATTTGGAAGTTTTTGATAGAAGTGGAAGGAGTCTAATAAGCTATTTGGCAAAGGTAGCCCTAATCAACTTCTCAATTATGATCAGTGTAAAGCCTTCACATTCTACAATAAAAAGAAAAAATTACTACAATATAAAGCTGTCATATGCTATAATAAAAACAATTCTAATCAATGGTTCTTACCATTATGCCCTAACACACTGTAAGATGAAAATTATGCCGCTGAAGTGTTGTTTATCTAATTGATCCTGATGGACTTCACTAGAATGCCCATATTAGGCCCTAGGCCTATTACGGCATTACCTTCTTTTTCAAGCTGGAAGTGGCAAAACCATATAACACAACCAAAGCTGAACCACTAAAGCTTCTTTTCTCTCCTCTTTATATGTTTGGCAGCAAAGAAGAAGCCATGTCTAAGCAAACTTATGCCCCATGAAACCCCACTGAGATCCACACAAACGTTTTCTATGAAGCCAGACAAGCTTGCTATAAGGTATTTTGAGATTAGTGTATATATATATATATATATATATATATATATATATATATATTTAAATTGTTGATTTGGGTTTCAATTCTTTTGGTCTAAAATGTTTGTGGGATTTCGCTTATTGGGTTTTATTTGTTTTGGGTTTTGGTTGTTGTAATGTGTAGGTTAACCATTTCAATACATAGTTCTGTGGGAACAAGAGTTTAGAGGCTTTTGGAGGATAGAGACACAAGAAAAGGTCCGCTGGTTCTTCCACAGCCTAATACTTTCAAGCCCTCAAATAGTTAATCTATTTTAATTAGACTAATTGTTGTTCTAAATCTTAGTAAATGCTTGATATAGAATAATTATACACACAGGGAAAGGGAAAATGTTGTTTTTTCCTTTTATTTCTTTTTCTCTAATAGTTGAATCCATGGTTGTTTATGTGAATACACTGTTCCTACATTATGTGACATCCGTTATTTTTTTAACGAGTATAATTGTATATAAATTAATTATTAGTGTGTCAATTCAAAATTAACGAGTATAATTGTATATAAATTAATTATTAGTGTGTCAATTCAAAATTTGTGAAATTTTCTTGTATTTAAATTCTACCGAATTGCTTTTGTTATTATTTTTATTTACCAAAATGTTGCATTGGCATTTTGCATCAAAAGTCTCTAGAGGAGACAACCCCTACCTAATTCTACATGTCTAGCCGCCTAATCATTTTCCTTTTCTATTTTTACTTCTTTCCTCTCCCTCACTCGTGACTCTCTTCCCAACCTCCCATTTGTCCCTTTCTTTCTTTTTCCTCTTTTTATTTGTTTCTTTCTTTTTCCCACTCTCACACGTCTCTCTCTATCTCCCTCCTCTTCCTTTTCTTTTCCTTCTTCCTTCTCTTCTTCTTCCTTCATGATAACCGAAAAAGCAAAGAAAAATCAAGGCAAAACTCAAACATCCTTTAAGATTTCCAAGTTATTTTCTCACAAAAAAATCCACAAACAACTTCGTAGCAACTAAAAAAGCTTAGAAACAAGAGGATTTTAGTGATCAAAACAACATATTTGCCTTGAATTGGAGGTCTAATTTTCAAACTTAAAACTTCTATTTTGATTATGTTTTGAGTATAGAAATCTATGGAAATAAGTTTATATTATATAGAAATAATTATATATTGTTTATATATTGTTTATATTGCTTAAAAAGTTGTTAGAAAACCAAGGTTTAAAGAAAAACTCAAAAATTCAGATTTTGGGTTCTCTGTAAGAGTTTTTCTAGGTGGTCTTTTTCCACAGAAACTACATGTCGTTTTTTAGAACGTTTTCTTAAAAATGACATGTCATTTTTTCAAAAGGAGATTTAACATAATTAGAAGCAAATTTTAGCTTCAGGTGAGATTTGAACCTCCAACCTCATAGAAAAATAAAAAAAAACCAAACCATTAAGAGAATAGTAGTTATTTAATAATTTATGTTTTGCAAATAATAAATAGTTTTCTATAAAATTTGTAATTTCAAATAATTTATTTTAATGAGTATCAAACTTTTTAATTATTTTATTTCAAAATATTTTAAAAATCATATTATTTATTTTAAAAATCTAATTTTACACATTTTGTACAAAAATAAAATCCGCATGTTTTTATTATATTGTTATTTTATAATTTACTAAAATTAAGTTGGAAAAAAATTGATATTCACAATTTTAGTATATTAATGAATATGGTACACTAATAACAATAAATTGTAAATTAACATAATTATAAATTAAGATTTAAGTCAAAATATAATTATTTTTATATACGTTTTAGGATAATGGTGTATTTAAAGCTTACATGGCAAACTTGATTTTGTAAGCTGAAAATTATCCGTGGGTATATTGTAAGGAGATAGAGATTCTATTACTCATCTTTTGTGAGGTTTTGATTAATTAAAATTGATTGTTTAACATTGCAAAGTTTTGAACATATATGAATATTACTCATTTGAAACAATGCTCAACATGTCCTCTTCCATTGTCGTTCTGAAGCTGAAAAAGGTCAACACCTTTAGCATCAACTTGGGGAAAAAAAAAAGAAAAAGAAAAAGAAGAGGAATAACAAATATTGACAGACCCTTTAAAAAAAAGGGACAAGTCAATAAGTCGCACCAAACATTACACTAAACAAAACGTCACAAAGTCAACAAAAAATAGGACACAATCCTATAATTGCGTCCTCTTTTCCCTATTCTATTGTTACTGTAGGGGACATTGAAAAACAATGATCAGACTTGTAAATATTTTGAATGCATAAAAATTACTGTTACGAACTTGGAGTAATAGAGATAAGCAATAAATTAAATAACCACTATCTTGGTACTTCAAAATTATTCTAAAAAAGAAAGTCATTTTCCTGAATAAAAAAATTTTTGAACCATTTCCACGTTTCTTGAATAGTGATACAATGCACCAAAATATGAGTGCAATAGAAATTAAAAAACTTGCTCTAAACTAGCACAAACGGTCAACAAGAGAATTTATTATAATTGAGAACACCATTTATTTTAAAGCTATCCAATATACAATTTTCTATTCCTTTGTGCTTAACATAAATAATTCAAGAAAATCG
>CAMOHE010053315.1:0-34859 GCA_946598075.1 Artocarpus hirsutus | reverse complement strand
AATTTCGTATGTTTATATCTTACGAAAATAAGTGCATATAAATAAGTAAATAATTTACGTAATTATGCTTTAAAAACCGAGCTTGTAATTACACAACCTTGGTTTAGAGGATTTTAAAGTTTAAGATTGTTGCATTAGTTAATGCAACAAATACACGAATTATTTAAGTAAGAAAATTATAAATTTATTTAGAATTAAAAATGATTATTAAAGTTTATGTTATGTTAAGAAACGAATTTTATAGATATGTTTCTATGAAATTATTATGAAAATTTAGAGGAAAAGCCTTAGTAAATTGGTATCTTAAACTTGAGAGTTTAAGTTGTAAGAAGTTTGTTTTGTTTAGTTTAAAAAGGTCTACTTTTAAGAAAATAATATGTTATTTTTAAGATGATAAATTACAAGTAAAATATATATGATTGGTTTTAAGAAAGTTTAAAAGAGCATTTAGATGAGATTTTATTTTAATATTTAATTTAAAATTGTTTTGAAAATAGCTTTATTTAAAATAAGAAATATCATTAAAGAAATAGATGCTAAATAATTATCCTTATGTTTAAAAAGAAAAGTTCAAGGAAATTACTATAGTTATGCTTCAAGAAATAAATGTTATGAGTTATGTAAAGAATCATGCTTTTGGAAATTACGATTATGTGAAAACGTAATTATTATTATTACGTTATCATCATGTTGAGGAATTTATTATATTCGGTTTACGAAATTAAGTATTAAGAAATGATTATTACATCTTTTAAAGCTGTATGTTGAGAATTCATTCTCTGTAAGAAATCATTGTTACTAAGTTTGGGAAATAATTATTATCCCCTCTAAGGTTTCATGTCAAGGATTCCACAACAAGAATCCATTTAAAAAAAAAAAATTTATCCTGAAATTTTGTACTTTATTAATAAGTATGTTTAAGTTCACGATCACGTTAAGTCAAGTGACGGCCACGTAGGTAGGGTCGTCACACTTTAATCTTTATGGACTCTTGATTTTATTCATCACTTTATCTGTAGTTGATGTTTTTTTTTTGCAGTGAATGATTATGATTCTTAATTTGTACTTTTGAATATGATCACTGTCTTTAGGCATCAAACTTGCTTTTTGTTGGGAATGCTTTATGTATTATCATCTTATATTTTCTATAAATTTTCTTCACTTAAAAAAAAAAAGTCCAAAAAATTACATTAGGCAATAGCAAAGGTCTAAACCGCCTCAAACCGTCCACACCTGGCCGCAACCACCCAAAACCAAACCGAAACCACCCGCCATGTGATGGACGGTTTGCGGGTTGGTTAATCGCCAACCCGTCATCCAAAAAAACCAAACCATACCTGCCCAAAAACCGTCAAATCGCCAGCCATTCACCCCTAGTTGGCGAGGTAGCAAATCGAACATGGCTGACGAAACACAAGATTATCGGACAATTTCACATGGCAGAGCTTTCGAAAAGAAGAATTTCACGGATTTTCTTGATTCCAAAAAATCAATCACACCGGACAACGGCCGCAAATTGGCCGGAGAAGGAGAGGAGTGAAAGTTAGGGTTTTTGGTATAGAGGAGAGAATTTTGAGTTAGGGTTAGTGTGGTCTAAATACTTAGTTGGGGTTAGAGAGTTGCTATTTTTTGGCTCTTTTTTTTTAAAGGTTATTTTTTGGTCTGCTGTACATTTTTCGTGTTTTTTCTTTTTCTTTTAAATTATGACGGGTTTGATCGACCTGGATTGACGTGCACCACTCCATGCATGATGCTGGTCTCAACCCGCCTCGGCCCCCAATACATTGACTGCGAGTCATACCCATCGCATTGGAGGCGGTTGGGGCAGGGCAAATGTTAGCCTAATAGGAAGTCTAAGTTTGGAAATTTTGGAAACTTAACACCATAATTTTTAAAAATTGCACTCATAAACCACAAAATTGTGTCGAAATTATATTAACACCTCCTTAACCAAATATAAGTATATTAACACCCCTTAGGAAAAAGATGTTAATTTGAGACGTGAAACGGCTAAAAATTCAAATTGTCAAACCAAATACTAACGAGGAAAATATACTTGTATATACATCTTATTATGATTTGATTAGAAAAATAACGTATAAATTATTACAGATACAAAATTTAATACTCTTCACAAGACTACAACTATGCTTCAATTTTCCACTTGGTGACTCTCATGCTTTTGCCAGTCTTAGGATGAAACCAACCGCAGATGTTTCCTTTCTTCTTGTATGGACTGGAATATCCGAGCTGCTGCTTCGGTTGCTGATCTTGGATTGTGCGGAACAACCTTGACCACGAGGGTTTGATGCTTGCTAGTTTGTGCATTTTCATCAGGTTCCTCTGTTGTTGGTGCCGTAGGGAAAAGGGGAAGTTCGTCTCCTCGGCTCCTATCTGAAGGATTACTCACACTCGCCATACTTCCGTGCAACTCGCTCCCTTTTGAAGCCTGGATTGCTCCACTACGGCACGGGTTCACATGATTCATCCAGCTCGATATGTTACATGAACTCTGAAGCGGATTTGGGAAGTTAATTTCGTTAAATGATGACTGATATTCCTGGTCGTTTGCACGTCCTACGCCACAAGGACTCATCTGCTCCGCAGCTGAGTTTGATGCAAAAGGACTCGTGACTGGCAAGGCATAAGGTGGAGGGAAATATGTCTGACCCAGTGAAGGTGGGGTGCCTGGAAGGACACTGGATCCTTGTTGATTACAAGCTGGACCGAGGTAAGCCTTTCCAGAATTTAGGCTCATAGGGCCGCAACTGCCGTAGTTTGGCATAGCGAAACCTGCAGTTGGGGGGCATGGCCCAGTGTAGGGCTTGTAAACAAGCCCTTCCGAAGGCGACATAACAGGAACTAGCCACTGATTTCCCGGTGGTGTAGAGCGGAAAGGCAAAGGAACTGATTTGTTAACGGTAGAAGAAGCTGATGGCGGTTTTCTCGAGTGCTCCCCATAACTTGATTGTTTGGCAATGAGCACTTCGCTAGTGGTGTTGTTGATAGGATGAAGAGGAAGCTGCCGAACTACATCCTCTTGATTGCATTCAGAGCTGGGATTTGGTTTCTGTGACTGACTTTTGGTCTTGATAACGGATGCCAGTGGCTCCACAACATTCTCTAATGACGTCGTCTTCACTAGGGATGCTTTCGGTGCAGGCTTGTGCAAATAAGGACTAGTGTCGTGCAATAGACCAGGCAATGCAGCAAACGACCTCTGAACCTGTTCCGATTAGTGTATTGTAAATGTCTCTCCAAAATTTCCAATTTAAGAAAATTAACAAGATAAATGAACGTATGCATGCATCTAAGCAGACACATCTTTGAATAAGCAGCATAACAGATTGCACTAACTAGCTTACCGTTATCAGTCTATGCAACTCAAACACTTGCACTGCAAAGATCCTCTGTTGACTGAAATAGTAGCACAGAAATAGATATCAAAAAGAATATTACAAAAGTGCACAGATACATCACTTCAAACTGGATAGATCACGAAAAAATCGAAGCAACACTATTGAGAACAAATTACAAAAGAATCAAGTCCTCCGGTCCAGTTACTCAGATTAGATGAGTTGAAAAATGATAAGCACCAGCCAACAATGACAAAGCTAGAAATTTCAGTCACCGGTTAATAATTACAACAAATATTCAACTAAAATAAATAATTATTGAAACTACAATAGTTTTCAATAGGTTTTCATGCTTTAAAATGTTGTTTAATAACTTTTATTATTAGAGCAACTGAAGGATTTTTTCCCCTTGAAAATTTTCATTCATCCATTAACTTTAAAGATAATCGAAAATTGGTGAAGAAAAACTTTGACACGTGCACTTATTCTATATTCAATTGTATAGTAGATTATTCACAATATTATTACAAAAAAAATGTCCATTCCAAATAACAACAATAATAACAAACAAGTATATAACTATGGATGCCAAGGTTGGATAAATTATTAGTTATAAATTTGTTTCTCTACCATTTTTTGCTCAAAAACATCAACACTTTCAATCCCAATCACTTGTCGCTAGAACACAACACATGTTCAATCTTCACTATTTTACAAAAAAAAATTAATTTCTTTCTTTTGTAAATTTATCATACATTAGATAAATTTTGATTTAAATAATAGTGAAGAAAATCCATATTTTCTTAGTAAGTAAAGCATACCGTAGAATGTCAAACAAAAAAAAAGAAAAAATAAATAAAGAATATAATCCAAAGGAAAAAAATGGTTATGCACACTATCATTTTTTAAAAAGGTTATCGACACTAGGAAGAAAAAAATAAAGGGAAAAAAAAAGGAGAAAGAATTAGAGAAGTAAAAAAAAAAAAAAATACACTTGCTTTAAAACATAATCCAAACTCTTATTGAAACTGAAAAGATATTGTCAAATCCTAAAAAATTTTAAATTTGGTTTTGATTCATAGTAATATTCTTCAATTTTGAGAAGAAAAATAAATAAGAATTAATTTTTTAGAGGGTTTTACATGAATATTGTTTCTTTGGCTAAATTTTTATATTTTTTATGCAAGATGTAAGCGTGTTTAAATAAGAGATAAATTTTAATAAGTTTTTTCAATTTATTATTTTTTCTATTGCTACTGCAAGAGACCCGATCGACCGCGCCTAGTGCACTGCAGTCACAAATACATCTAATTTTTTTGGGGGCTTGCGCCCTGAGTGACTTCGTCACTGGCAGCCAATGCTCACAGCAACTACCAAATGAAGGTACTTACTGGGTGATTGTTCTTCTCGCTTTCCAAAATTGCTTTTCTCCTATCACTCCGACAACTTCATCAGCAAGGATATTCAAAGCCGATACAGAATCAACCATTGAAATCTCTGGAACACCATCATGTCCACCCATTAGAGTCCTACAGCTCTTTTCGCGACACTCAGTGCCATTTTCAAGCCATTCTGGACTTCTTTCGTCTCCATGCTGTTGCCTCAAACACAGTTCACTTGCCAGTCTCACCTTTGAAGAAATTTCTTTGACCATGCCTCTTGCACTTGCAGGTTCCACCAAGATATTACCTCCGTTGGTCGCTTTGTCACGCAAGGCCACAAATTCCTCTTGGGGTTGTGCTTTGCCGCCGTGTAATTTATTCAAAATAGCTTTCGAACTGTAGTTTCGCTGATTCAAAGACGCATGTGATGGCTTTGATCTTTCAAAGTTATCAGCTGCGGGAAATAGATACGAGAATTTATCTTCGAAATCTTCATCTCCAGCAACTGAGACAGGGGAGAACCTTTCTGTGCTATCCTGAGTAGTCTGCGACACTTTTGGATTCTCTATAGAACTGTTCCTCATGGAGTTTCTCGACTTTTCCTTTTCACAAAGACTTGTGTGTTGCAGGGTAGAGCTTAAGCTCAAGGGAGGCATCTTTTTCCTCTCCTTGCTTTGCTGATCATTAGTAGGATCTGTAACATCATCCTCATTTTCACACTTCTCGAAAGAAAAGTTCTTGAAGTTTGAGAGACCCTGTGCTTGAGACGAATCAGATTCAGCAACCAATAATGATGGCTCAATGGTATCCAAGGTCGGAAAATTTGTTGGTTTTGCAGAAGTTTTTTCACCATCTTTTGTCTTAGTGTTTTCCTCAGTCCCACCAGAAGAACTAGGATCATAAAGCTTTGCAGCCATATAAGAGGGTATAGAGCAATCGCGGAACGGGGTAAACGTACTTGGATAGGCAGAAGCCTATAGACAGAAATCATCTCAGTAAATTAGACCAGAAAAACTAGTGAATTAGCGAAGGAAAAAGGACAAAAAAAAAGTTATACAAGTATTAACAGGGGCATGAAATAAGAATGATTACTAAGCTCACGAAAGAGAATGAGAGCAAAAACTTTTTCCCCCTTTCTTTGAAAGCGCAATAATGTTATAGACATCAGACAAAACTAAGAAAGAGAAGGCAAAATAAAAATATAGTGGTCTAGATGGTACTCACTTGGCCCAAGGGTGTTGAAGAAACCATGCCGCCGCTACTATTTTGCGCACGCAGCAATGTGGAGGCTGATCCTGTTGTAAATCTTTGAGAAGGAATACTGAGCTGCTCATAGAGAGCCATTTTGTTCCTTGGAGGTGCCCTAGGCCCTCCTTTCCCAGTGTCATTGACGTGAAGCCTAGGAAACATAGGACTCATCGATTTTTCCACATCTTTTCCTCCTCTCATGCTCCTCTTTCACCACAATTTCCACTCACAAATGCAAATATTATCAACAAAATTCATAACGAGATCAAAGTCCCATCATCCTTCACAAAAAAGAAACCATCACAAAATGTAAATATTTAGGACCTACACTAAAATTTCACAAGATTCTTCTTAAAATCAACCCCACAATTTCAGTCATCAAGAGCAAAAAGTATACTGGCTTGTACAAAGAGCATAATGAGTTATTTTTTGCTAATAAACCAGAATTTTAGTGAGTACCCAGATCAACCTATCTCAAAGAAACAAATCCTGTAACCGAGAACCACAAACAAACAACAAGAACACTTGAAATTCCAGACGTGAAACATTATCTGCAAGTTACAGAATAAAAAAAAATTAGCAACTCAGAGAGAACTGTAAAGACACGATATATACATATATTTTAACGGTATAAACGACACAATTCTAAATAAGAATCAGAAGCTCAGCTGAAAATTCAGAAACACATGACCAGAATATGAGCAGTTAAAAAAATAATAAAAAATAATAAAAAAAAAAACAACAACAGCAGCAGCTTTGAGGATTATAATAGCTTACCTTGGAATTCCAGAACAGAAGATCTCAGCAACCAAAAAGTTAAATTAACAAATAACAATTGTTGTGGACTACGCACTAAGTGAGGGACCCAACCCCAACTGGATGGAACACTTTTTAGAAGATAGAACCGGTGTTGCTTTCCCAAGTCATATCATTTCATTTTTTCTTTTTAACAAAAAAAAAAAAGAAAAAAAGAGGAGAAAATATCATACGCAGTTTGAGACTCGCCACGTCATCCAAACCCACTTTTGTCGTGACGCGTCAAGACCTCATTGGGTGACAACTTACTTTTTTTGGGAAGTGACCGAGTCTGTAAGCGTGAATTATTAAAGACCACCCGTTTTTTGTCAGTTAAAAATCTGGTCAATCTTTCACAGAAAAATCGTCGAAAGATCCGTTAGTCCTAGTTCGTCGAGCGAGAGTTTTTCCGTATTGTTAAGGCAATGTCAACCGTCAGGATCAACTTGACGGCGTCCAATCCTAAAGACTATTGGTTGTCGTTTGAACATTGGCGTAATGATCGGCCGGAATATCCGGGTTTTGCACAAAATTTTTTTTCTCTGTTTTTTTTTTTTTTTTTTTAATGAAAATGGGTTTTGCAGAAGCTTGAGTTTTACTTGTTTCCCATAGTCCATGTCTCTGACACGTGACATTTTAAAGTTAAAAGGGGCTATGGTCTATAAATGAACTTGATACGGACAATTTACATGCGGACATGTACTAAATATAATCGCTTTTTTATCTGATGTGTGATATGCCTAAAAGAGATTTACGTTTGTTTGGCATCAAGTGCCATGGATGGTTTAGCAGCTGATTGGTAATTTCGGCCAGTAGTGTTGTTTCTGGGTCATTCCCACCAACTTTTAGGTCCATGAAATTGTAATGCAGGCCCACCCACGTGCCAGTTGGGCATGAGTCGAGAGTCGTACCCAATAATTGGTAGATTTTGAAAACACTTTTTAGCTCCGTCCCGCCACACACCCCATATTAGGGGAAGGGACAATGGCCTCATCAGGTTAAATATTAGTGCTCGGATGAATGATCGTACCCTAGAGAACAATGTTGTGCGAGATTTGTGGTGTTGAATATCATGCGGTAATAGATGGTGGATCTTACACTATAAGACCTATTGATAAGATCTATGTTTTTTACTTGATATGTTCCTTAACATTAATAGTGTCCCAAAAAATTCTTGTTTATAAAAAAATACGCTTTTTTTAATCATTCATTATTTTTTAAGTCTCAAATTTCTAACTTAAAATAGATAAACTCTATTTTCACTATTAGCAATGTTATCAATATAAATCCAGTTACGGTGTTTGAGAGAAAAATTCTAATACTAAAGTTTGAACCATACACTGTATTATATAAGAGTTTTACACTTATAATATATTTTAATTTTATATTGTAGCATGTGAGTGTTTTATTATTTGCTATTTAAACTCTAAAGTTCAAAACACTTTTTCAATTAAGACGATGCAATTATTGTTTCTTAATATTTTTATATCACAATGTGAGACTAAACTGACATACTTTTTAGTAATGTGATAGCTTATTTTGTTGTCATGTTTAGGGTTATGAACAATTAATGGTAATAAAATAACACTACTCTTTAAGATGGCAGTGTAAAAATAACATATTTGATGTTATATTATTTTATACTTCAATACATTGTGTTATTTAAAATGTTATATTTACCTTTTCTCATAATTATTAAATCTTAAAATTTGTAAAGGTAAACTTTTAATGTTAAAATAATTAAAAAGTAATAATGTTATAAATATTAAAACAAATGGGTCAATCTACCGATCAAGCCAAATTTGCTATATGTTAAACTTTGTGGCAAATTTGTCACAAGGTTTAGCATACAGAAAATTTAACATTAAAAATAATATTGCGTTGCAAAATATTCTTGTACACTTAAATGCTAAATTTACCATCAACGCATCCATCTAGCATTGTATTAGAGATGCTATTAGATTTGCAGTTGTTCAATATTGCACTTCTATCTAGACTTGTTACTTGTATATATCACACAATGAGGACAATATATTTTTCCTATTGTTGTCGTCATCGTCAGGTTACATAGCATGCAAGAGATAAGTAAATAAATTTACAAGAATGCCTCACAAATGCATTACTTTATTAAAAAAGTTCTCCAATAAAACACTTATGAAAACTATCCTTTTATTAAAAAATGAGGATTTATTAAAAGATAAAATTACCTTTTCTCCTACTCGCTTATATGGTATGTCGAAATGGAACTTGACAGGTTTCATCCCAAAACATGCCAGGTTCTGTCTTGAAACCTGCCAGGTTCTAACATATTTTCTCTGAAAAAAAGATGCACCAAGCCACCTCTGGTCGTCAACGCAAATTGTTGGATTGAAATCTGATAGGTTCTACTAGGTTCCAATATATTTTTTTAAAACAAAGAAGTATCAAACGTTTTCAGTCACTGATGCGATGCGGAATTGGAATCTGGTAGGTTCCAGTCTAAAACTTACCAGATTCCAATATATTTTTATTTAAACAAAGAAAAATCAAATGCCTCCAAAAAAAAGATGAGAAAGAGTGAGGGATGAGAGAGAAAACAACAATTTTGACATAGAGAGAGGGCTTGAGAGAATAGGAGAGAGCGAGGAGAAACAAAATTCAGTTAGTTTTGTTTTTTATCTGGTTTGTAAACTAGGGACAAATTTGTCAATTAATAACTAAATTAAAGAAAAATAAATGTAAAAAGGACAGTTTTGAAAAGCCAAAAAAAGAATCAGTATTAATAAAGAGTGCTTATAAAGGACAATCTCTGTGAATATCTTCAACTCTTTCCCCAGTAGAAAGCCCACTATTTAAGGTTTTTCTACTGCTACTATGCCTCGTTTGCTTAACTAGTTTGCAAGTGCATTGGGACCGTTTGAGTCTGGTTTAGGACCCAGCACTGGTTGCTGGGCTAGTTTTGGGCACAAAGTTTTCATTGGAATGCCTAAGATCTCTGGGCCTCAACTTGTCTCATCATCATGAAAGCAGTAGCAGCATTTTGGGCTGAAGTGGACGAAACTTGACTACTGGGGTTCAAAGTGTCACTGTGTGTATATTCGCACAAACTTTGAGATGAAAGTGTATGTATATTTGGTAGGGAGCTCAAAATTAACAACTCCAATCACCACAAGAAAACTGACTTTTAGCTACCATAAATTTGATAGTAGAAACTCCTATTTTTGATAGCCAAAAGTTTTCGCTACTAAAAAATCGTGACAGTTGAAAGTTTTGCTACCAAAAGATACATTCTGCTACCAAAAATTGGTAGTCAAAACTAAAAAAATTGGTCTCTAAAAGTAGATTTCACAGACCATTTTGCTACTAAAATTTGGTAGCTAAAACGTTTTGTTAACGAAAAAAGCATAACTAATTTGGTAGTAAAATATTTTGCTACTAAAAAAATTGGTAGGCAAAACTCAAAAACTTTGTTTCTAAAAGTAGATTTGGTGTGCTATTTTGCTACCAAAGTTTGGTAGCTAATAAAATATTTTGATAGCGAAAAAAATATAATTAACAACCAAAATTTTGGTAGCGAAATGTTTTTGCTACCAGAGACTTTGACAGCTGAATTTTTTGCTACCAAAATGTATGGTCTTGAATACACTTTGGTAGCTAAAACTTTAAGTGATGGCTATTAGAAATTTGGCTGCAGAATGTTTTTGCTATACCAATACATGTATTTGGTAGTAGATACTTATCCACTCATAAAAGAAGACCTAAATCTGCTACTAAAATTTTGGTAGCTAAAACCTTTAGCTACCAACTGATTGATAGAATAATCGTAGAATTTTTAGTAGCAAAAATGTATGTTATTTAGTAGCACAGACGTATATTATTTGCTACCAACTGATTGATAGAATAATCGTAGAATTTTTAGTAGTAAAAATGTATGTTATTTAGTAGCACAGTCCTATATTATTTGGTAAGTAAAACCCTTTATTTTTTACAAATATATAGTAAAGCATATGCAAGTCCTATACAAGCAAAAATATTCAAGAAATAGGAGCTGACGGTGGTATAGGTGGTTAGTCTTCTGTTCTCAGTCCGAGAACGAATTAAGTTGTTGAAGTCGCCTCTCATTGATGTTATAACCTTCTGCAATAATACAACAAATGGTAAATATCACTTGGTGAAAAGTGCATAATTTGGCATATTTTTTATTATTCTTTCTTACATTTATTTTGTTAGTTTTTTGAATTTTTTTGTGTTTATTTGTGTTTTTATGTTTTATAGGTGTTTTAATATCAGATAATTAAAAGTGGACTAAAAATGAGGAGTTTAGAACTTCAAGATTATATAAATTTATTTGAAACTCGTCAAGAGTCAAAGGACGAGATTTGGAGATAAAAAATGAATGAAACCAGAACAATTGGTGCAGCTTTTGGTGCCCCCTCGCCACTTTTCGTTGGCCCCCAAGGGGAGAGACAAAGGGCTGAGCATCGCGGCACTAGCTTTGGGCACCATACCTCCCGTGTGAATTCAAGATGGTGCCAAAAAATGGGCGTCGTGGCACCAATGCATACGAAATTCGTATGCGGAGCTGAAATGCACACGCGGCCATGCGAGATTAGTTGCACTTCTACGCGTGTTGCTATTTCCTATGCCAAAATTGGTTCAAAAAGAGCCCAACTTATTCCTATCTTAAGATTGTAAACCCTATAAATTCCACACTTTGTAAATAATCTTTTTATTCAGTTTTTTCTTAGGCTTAGGAGATGAACAAGAACAAGAATAAAAGAGGAGAGTTTTGTTGGAGATTAGGATAGCAAAGTTTGTTGTTATCTATAGTTAGTAATTTCAATATAAAATTGGATATAATATATGTGATTAACTGTATGATTATTGTTCAGTGGTGACAAATGATCTTTTAACTGGTTTTATTATTATCATTTCGTAATTATTTATTTTCTTGTGTTTTATTTAATTTAGTTAGTTAGTTAATATTCAAAGCCCTCAAACTTTGTTTTGTATTAGTGTGTCTTAGGTTGTAGCATCGATAACTAATTAATTAGACCTAATCTTCGGTAGAACAATCCTTACTCACCACTTATTGTTTTTAAATTAAAATTGATTTCACTAACAATTTGATAAAATTGTTTTTTAATTACATGCATCACAATCATTATTTAGTTTTTCACTTTAGATTTTTCAAATTTTAATCCTTAATAACTTTTAGCTATAACAGAGGAACCAAAAGTGAATTAAGGACTAAAAAGGGACATTTTAAAAATTTGCCATTAAATATTTAACATCTAACTAATAGAGGGATCAAAACTGAAACAAAATAAAAAGATTAGGAACCAAAATAGGATTTTTAAAACGTTGGGGACTAAACTAAAATTAAGGGTAAACTCCAGTGACCGTTTGTGAAACTAACCTAAAAATTCAAAAGAACAACTCAAAAACATTTTGCTACCAAATGAGGTTGGTAGTTTGGTAGCGACATGAGACTTTTGGCTGCCAAAACTATATTTTGGTAGTGAAACGACTAATTTAGCTACCAAATTTTGGTAGCCAAATTCGTAAATTTGCTATCAAATTCTTACTTGGTAGCAAAAAGCTCACTACATTATTTCTTTATGCAATCATGCAATTTTCTTTAATATATATATATATATATATATATATCACCCACCTTTTTTTCTTTGTCTAAAATATGTTTTAAAAACATCTACTTAATTTATAATTATATATATAAGAATTAAATTACTCAATTTATAATTATATATATAGAATTCAATTACTCTTGTAGTTACAATATTACAACATATACTATACACCGTATATATATATATATATGTACACATATCCACTAGTTAGTAAGGCACATGTTTCATAGACGATAAGTAAGTGTACATCTAATAAAATATAAATTAATAGGATGTAACACATCTTTCTCCATAAAAATAAATATATTATCTTCATTTATTCATGAAAATAAACAATAATATAAAAAAGATTAGTAAAAATTCAAAAAGTACAAGTTAAAGATATTTTGCTATCAAATGATTCTTTGGTAGCGAAACGAGGCTTTTGGCTACCAAAATAGTATTTTGATAGCGAAATATCTAATTTAGCTACTAAATTTTGGTAGCCGAATTCATAACTTTGCTACCGGATTTTCATTTGGTAGTAAAAAGCTCACAACATTATTTTTTATGCAATCATGCAATTTTCTTTTAAAAAATATAGATATCACTCAACTTTCTTTTTTTTTTTTTATTTCTATAATATGTTTTAAAAACATGTACTTAATTTATAATTATATATATAAGAATTAAATTACTCTTGTAGTTACAATATTATAGCATTTATTTTACATTGTATAGGTGTACATAGATCCACTAATTAGTAAGGTACATGTTTCGTGAACGATAAGTACATGCATATCTAATAAAATATAAATTTATAGGATGTAAACATCTTTCTCTATAAAAATAAATGACTTGTCTTCACTTAGTCATGAAAATAAACAACAACAATAATAATAAAGACAAGCACAAATTCAAAAAGTGCAACTAAAAGACATTGTGTTATCAAATGATTATTTGGCAGAGAAATGAGACTTTTGGCTACTAAAACTGTATTTTGATAGCGAAATGACTAATTTACCTACCAAATTTTGCTGCCAAATTCGTAAGCTGACTACACCATTTTTATGCAATGATGCAAAACTTTTTTTAAATGATATTACTATTTTATTTCTTATTTAAGATATCTTTAACTAAAGACATAAAAATAAATTAAAAAGTTATATTTTGCTGTCATTTTTTGGTAGCCAAAAGATCTTGGAGTCATATTTTCAGTTTCCAAATATATTTTGGTAACAAAAGATATATTTTTGAGACCAAATTTTTTATAGTGAAAATATGCTTTTTACTACCAAATTTTTATTGGTAACAAAAAATCCTTAGCGCCAAACTATTATGGCTTTGAGTCATATTTTCGGCAACATATTTTGATAGCAAAAGAAATGTTTTTTTAGAACAAATATTTGGTAGCAAAAACACACTTTTCGCTACCAAATTTGTATTGGTAGCAAAAAGTCCTTGGCACTAAATCATTTTGATTTTATGCCATATTTTTAGCTACCAATGGTTTTTTGGATAGTAGAAGACATACTTTTAAGACCAAATATTTGATAGTAAAATCATACTTTTTGTTACCAAATTTATCTTGGTAGCAAAAAGTCCTCAGGGACAAACCATTTTGGCTTAGCACTATATTTTCGGCTACCAAACGCATCTTGGTAGCAAAATGCATGTTTTTAAAACCAAATATTTAGTAGCGAAAACACATTCTTTACCACCAAATGTGTCTCGCTAGCAAAAAGTCCTTGACGTCAAACCATTTTGGTGTGATGCTATATTTTCGGCTTACAAATGTATTTTGGTAGCAAAAGATATGCTTTTAAAACCAAATATTTGGTAGTGAAAACCACACTTTTTGCTACTAAATTTGTATAATTGGTAGCAAAAGTCCTTAGCTCTAAACTATTTTGGCTTTGTGCCATATTTGTAGCTACCACATGTATTTTGGTAACAAAGGGCATGCTTTTGAGACTAAATTTTTGGTAGCAAAACATATTTTCTGTTATTAAGTTTGTATTGGTGGCAAAATGCCATTGGCGCTAAACTAGAATTGGTTTGGCATTACACTTTTTGCTATCAAATAAAAATTTGGTAGCAAAAATGTCTAATTTTGTTACCAAATTTATAACAGACATTCTATTTTGTTCTATGACTTTCAATTATCAAAATTTTGGTAGCAAAAGCATCTTGTCGCTACCAAAAAAAGTTTGTTAGCCAAAAGTCGGTTTTCTTGTAGTGAATATAATTTGCTATATGATATTGAGACGTGGAGATTCACAAGGACATAGAAATTCTATATGACCTAGAATGACAAGTGTTCAGCTGGAATTCTATTGGTATTTTATTTAATAATTAGCTCTGTTATTTACTGTCCTTCCATTATTACTTATTATATCATTTGATTTAAATTTAAGAACTTGACAATATAATAAATCCTGTGTAAAAAAATACTTGTACAACTAGATGAATTGTCAGAATAATGTTGGCGTCAACCGATGGTGCAAGAAAATTAATTAGAAAACAGATTTGGAATCATATTCTTGGAGAAACTTGCAGGAAGTACAAATTTATCCTCTAAATATAATATGTATGCTTTCTCGCGTTACAACCTGTAGCAATGTTGTTTCATATTTGATGGAATATGACTAGATCGATGAGAGTCATGGTTAGTCTTCTTAAGTTTATTCTGTTGGAAAGGCTCCTGCATGTAAAGAACATTTGGGTTTTTAATGACACTATATATATTGCATGCGTATAAAAGATGAAATCCTAACTGGAGATGAAAAGGAAAGGGACCACTAGACAAGGGTGGCTTAAGAGATGTATATATATATATATATATATATATATATATATATATATATATATATATATCAGGAACCACATCATATATAAAAAATAATGGCATCTTAATTTCAACGCTTCTATGTACTTGATCATGACAGCTCCCTTTTGTAAATTGTAACACCCCATTTTTTTTTCTTTTTCATTTTTCCTATTTAATGGTAGTGAAGACAATGGTATCATTACTAATGTGCTATTTAGTATTGTCACATGTGACTGCGATGAGGGCCTCGATGTGCTAGAAAGATTCATGCCAATTATGTAAGGATTGTGGCAAATTATGAATTAATGATGTGAAGATGTATTTTGTTTTGTTTTAATTAAATAAAATACGATAAGAAGAAATTAATATGAATTTTGTTTTATGTGTTATGGTATGTGGTTTATTTTTTTGTAACACATATATATAGATATATAAGTTAAATTGTGTATATAATCGGAAATCACTAAGTTAGATATGTCATTTTCTATAATATATGAACACATATATTTAAGGCCTTAGCCTTAACGGGCTTGCAGCAAGTATTTTTTTGCAAAAAAGAAAAAAAAAAAGAATTGGAATTACACATAGACCACACAAAAAAAAAAAAAGATTCTTAGGGTTTCATAAGTAGTACATATATAAAAACTATATAAAGATCTCCTATTGGTAATCTTAGACTCACACCTCATTCTTTCTTCATTGACTGGTTTTATGTTTGGTTTTCTTTCATTTTATAAAGGTTTCTGGTCTCCTTATTTTACTCATCTTGTAAGTGCATTAATCATTTAACGTGTTTGTTTGAGGTCTTGGTATGTTAGTCTAGTATTATAATGGTTATTATTATCACATAAATTATTTTATTATATGTATTTCATGTCAATTTGTGATTGAAAAGAGTTGATGATTTGATTATTTTTATTAACCTCTCATTAAACCCTAGATTGAAAATATCATAGATTGTTTTCATTATGTAGATCTTTATAGGTGTATTTTATTATTAATTATCATCATTTAATTATGTATCTACAATTTTAATTGAGATTTTATTAGGTCATGGATTGGTATTGAATTGTTTGAAACTTTATGCCTTTTTTATACAAATACCTGACAGCCTTTATGTTTCAGTGATTTCCAAGTCTAGATTATTTTGTTTATATTTTTCTTATATTTTTTTGCCAAATACTAAGCATCTTAAGCTTTCATTTGGTCTTTGAATTGTTTGAATTGGGATTTTGGTTAAATAGTTATTGTTTTTCTAAATTAACTTAGAAAGCTGTGCAGTTTTACATGGACCTCAAATTTAGACTAGATTTGGATAAACTTTTCATCTTGCAAATTATTGTCAAAATATGCATATAATATTTCAAACTCTTCATTTTGAGTGTAGTTTCTAATGCCACCAGTTTTGACTAATTTGGAATTAAAATAAAATTATTATGAATTTTTAAGTGAGTGAAAGTCATTCTGTCTACTTTTGGGAATTATGCTCTAAGTTCATAAATTGTGATTTTGTGCTTCTTGATATTATTATATGGCAAGGTAATGTTTAATGATAGTATGAGATGTATATATGCTGTTAATAGTAGTATTAGTTACTTGTGGTCAATATGAATGTTTGGCATGAACTCTTTAAAGAAGCGAGCACACCGAAAATCCAAGTCGTCGTGTCGTCTACCATTGAAGTTTATGTAAGTCTAAAGGTAATGTATCTCTTATCTACAATATGATTGTTCAAAATTAAAAAGGTTAATGTTGATGGTATATTATGTAAGACGTTTTAAGATGCGAAATTTTAATAATGTGGAAATGGATAGAAAACATTGAAAGATGATATCAGTTTTATCTCATTATTTGATGGATGTTTTGTTTTATGAAAACATATATACATATATATATATATGTTATATCTATATTATTTTGATGTTTTAAAAAGGCATTGTATACTTGATGGATGGATGATAATGATGGAGTCCGATGGCGACCTCTTCATCTTGTCGAAGTTGGTTTGGAGTTTACCCCGTTATTTTTTTTGTGACTAGCACATTATGACGGTACAATGCTAAGACCCTACTATAGACAGATATTTTAAAGTATTACTATATATATTATTTGAAATATATATTTATTTAGTGATGAATTTATTTTATTGAAAATATTTTGTGAGAGTTAGGGTGTACTGATTAAACATTATGCTTACAAGATGTTTTTTACATTGTAGCTAGGAACAAAAGTTAGGTATGAAGATGGAGGAGCTTGGCGTGGATGTGTACGTGATGGCAGAAACGAAACATTGAAGCGACACATTCTGAATCAATAATGATTTAAACTCTTATTCAATTATTTATAATTCTACAGATTTTTGGTTTTTATTTTTTCTATGAGATTCCACAAGTTAAAAATATTTTATTAAGTTTAAGGTTTTTGGTAATGTTGCAACTATGTTTTTATTTTTAAATGAAGTTTATTTGATTTAATTAAAAAGTCATTTTTTTAAATCAAGCTATTAGCGTAGTACTTTGTTTATTTAGATTCTACAAAATTGTATTTTATCATAGATAATAAATTTTATGAGATAGTAACTATAGCGTCCCATGAGGGGACGCTACATCATGTTAAGCTGCATGAAGAGATTAATTAATTTCATGATATTATTGACTAATCTCGGAATTAGTCTTTTCGATAGACATAGTATACTCACAATTAATCCATGAAATTAAATATCATCTTATAGGTAAGCTGTTTGATCTGGAAGTATTACCTTCACAGTAATCTTTTATCGTAACAAAATGCAATTGCACCAAGGTTATCCAAGGGGAAAAAAAAAGAACTTAGTTAGGAGTAACAGCACTGAGTATTTAACTTTTGGTACTTAATTATTTTATTATATTTGCTGCAACATGCAAACTTGAATGATCATGCACTTACTCATATGTTACCAATGTCAAGAGATTCTTAACTTTACTGTTCTATTCATGTACTGTATTTAAATTCCGGAAGATTGGGAGATGGTTAATGAGTTTGGGACAGGTTATGAAGAATAAAAGATGTCAATTTTGGAATTTTCCTAGAAAAGGGGAAAAAAAAAAAAGGGACATGTGTTGGTAATGGGTGAGTGTCCCATGCACGTGGGAGTCAAAATCATGGCACTGAGAAGCCAGCTTGTGAAATCTAGGATTATGCACACACACACACGGCTACTTCTAGAAATGTTTTTGTTGAGCAAGTGTTATATATATACACAGATACATGTATAAACAGATGCATACATATGTATGTGTGTGCATATATATGAGGCCCAATTGGCAACAAAAGGGGGACAAAGGGACCGCCTATATATTTAGGGTTTTCCTGGCCTTGTTTTTCGGTCTCATTAAGCAAGAACTCGGCCCATTGAATGTGACAAAATAATAGAGTACACGCATTCTACGCGAATAACCTCGCTTTAGCAATGTATCATGAAATATTCGATCATGACTTGTGTCACCGGTCTGGTCCCTCCAATTCTATGGTCCAACCTATTTTATTTTCCTCTCTATCTCTCTCCTTTAAAGGATATTGATAGACGAACCGATTGGTTCATCTAGCTAAGAAATTCTTTTAATAGAATAGACCTGTTTTACTTTATACAAATTTTTAACCATTTTAGTATACATTTCAATAAAATATATCATTCTAGGTATTTTATTTAAGGCATGTTTCGCATATTGTATTATATTGTATTACGTTACATTGCATTGTATTATATTATATACAAAAATATAATATAATACAATACAATACAATACGGTGTGTCAAACAAACCCTAAGTTGTTTTTCTCTTCCCTCATTTATATGCGGTTGTGAGACATTAATGATTAATTTCACAATTATCACCCAATTATTTTGACATTTTTTTTGTTTATTCTACTTTTCTCCGTTGGATGATTGACTGTATAACGCAAGGACGACAGCCTCCTTCAACTTAGGCACACGAAAGTACGTCGACTGAGCAAAATTTTCTGGTTTTCATAACATATGTTCCGTTTATTTTGTAGTCATGATTGTAACAAAAAAATGTTTTGAATTACTTACAAATAGCTCATGTGTGCCTAGAATGAATGGTGAAATTCAGAAGGTTGCAAATGGTAAATAGCCACATTAAACTATCCTTAAAAAAAAAAATCAAGTCAAAATATGTGTGCAACTGAAATTCAATAGGATACTCGAACGTTTTTAAAAAAGAGTCATTGCTAGTAGGTTTTTCATCAACGGCGTATATTTTTAAACCATTACATATGATTAAAATTACATTTTTCAATATACCTAACTGCTAATTACTTTTCTGGTACATCTGGGAGAAATCTCCTTAATTAACAAATGATGGGAAACAATGGTTTGTATGGTACGTGGGTATAAAATGATGGGGTTTTAAACGTTGTGGGCTGAAGTAGTAGTTTTGGACCCATATGTTTTAAAGTTTTGAATTGTCAAATATATAGGTTTAAAATGAGAATAAACTATCATATTAGAGAATTGATGTTTAGAAAACTACGGTTTATAAAAAAAAAGAGAGAATAAAATAGGTTTTTAGGGTTAATAGTTCAAAATGCTTAGAACGTAAAGGGATGTTAAGTTTTTAAAACAAAAAGCCTGTTTGGTATTAGTTGGTTCTAACTAAATTTTCAGTTAGGAATAACGTAAAACTCTCCCATGCTATAATAAAAGCAAAAAAATTTGCTACAATTTAAGCTCTTATATGCTACAATGTTTACACTTTTAACCAATAATTTTAACTACTATACCAAACATCTTATAACACTTTAGCCTATTTTAAACTATCTATACCATTTTAAACAATTTATTTATTGCTCTTAGGCTTGTTTTTATGCCCCATAAGTTTAGAACCACTTAAACGTGCAAATGCTACATAAATTCCTAAACAACTGGTTGAAATGTAAAAAGGCCAAAAAAAGCTGCGAAAAAAGACTATAACAGTCCGCTGCAACACATCCACATCAAAGGCGATATAGATCCTGATTGAAATTCTGGAGGATAATGCAAGATTAAGGGGACATTTGGACACGCAACGGAACCAGGTGGTCCCCGTTTTCAGAGAGTTCCAGCTCCACTATTTCCGATTTCCCATGTGGATGATGCCTATCCCGTCAGGTATCCCACCAATGGCATTTTGCCACGACCGCAGGAGAGCCCTCTGTTCACGTGTGAGCCGTAGTGAGAATGGGAACGAAACTTCGCTGTGGGGCCCTCTACTCCGCTAGTTCGCGGGACCACCGAGTCCCGCTGAGTCCGAGTCGAGCCCAGTTCAGAGATTTCGCGTTGTCTGAGCCGACAGCTCACATCTCGCTAGGCACAGAAGAGTAAAGGAAGCCAGAAATGACGCGGGCGAGGGCAGAGAAAGGCATTTATTTAGATTTTGACATTCTAGAGAAAGAAATAGAGAGGAGAGAGAGAGATGGACCACTATTTTACCACCCAGGCCCAAAAACGCTGGGGCCCACGGGGTTACTGAGGGGAGGCTCACTTGGTTAACCGTTGGGAGATGATCGTGTATTTGTAAAAGTGACTGATAAGGCCAGTTTTGGATGCATTTGTTCCGAAATTTGAAATCTTGTACCTTTGAAAAAAAAATTGACACATTGATTTTATAATTTGAAATGGAAAAAAAAGAACAAGAAAGAATACTTTCAAGGCTCTAATTTAGCATGGTCGTTATGGAAAAAATGGACTTGTTGGAGAAATGGTTTTATAGGATTTTTTTTAATTGTTATTAATATAATTCGAATGAATCATGAATATATACATAGCCCGAATCATTAAAGTTTTGATTTAATTTGTCTACAAATTGTCTCTTGATGTGAGTTTTGATGTCGGCTATATTAAATTTGAGGAATCCAATTGCAATTAATGATTTGTGGAACAATAATAGTGCTCATCCTATCTCTTGCAACTACACGTACTGAAAGTCAAAGTTTGGATGCTCCAATTTTTTTGAAAAATTTTCCAAAACAAATCGCCTAATGCATACATAAAATGTGTGTGTATTTGTGTGTGTGTGTGTGTGTGTTTTTTTTTTTTTTTTTAAATATTCATTATATGAGAGTATTAGTTTTATCATCCTCAACCAATTATAAGATTGGTTCCGTAACAATGGGAAGATCTAGTAGTTGATTATTCTATCATCATTTATCCATAAAATCATTAGATCTATAGGTGATTAGGGAGAACAATTATGTTAACATTTTTCTTTATAATTTATACGCACACAAAAATAATACATTGTAATAAAGACTTATATCTCTCAAGACAAAAGTATCTCAATCTCCCAATTAATAATTGTCTAGAATTGAAGATTAGACTGCATCATCACCAACTTTTCTGATAACTACAGCCGTCCCAACTAGTGTGTGTGTATCTATCTATCTATCTATCTATCTATCTATCTATATATATATATATATATATAGATATATATATGAAGATATAGAGAAACCAATATTCAAAAAACAGTGTGCCAATGCCAGCTATATGTGCTAAAACCTTCGGACAGAGAGGGAGTTTTTTTTTTTTTTTTGAACGTGTGTTTGCCAAGCCATATGTTTTCTGGTTCAATGAATATATCAGTTTGGTAAGTGTATTTATGCATATATATGTATATAATATTGCATTCAATTATGTATTTTAGTCACCTTTGTTTTTTATTATTGATCTGTTTTTGGAAAACCTTTGTGAATGATATCTTTGAGGAAATTTGATGTTTATGTACATTTGGGTTGGCTTGTTTGATGATCTGCAGAGAGAAAGCGGTGAAGAAAAACATGAGAGTTGACAAATATATATGAGAGGAGAGATACTAAGCAAATTGCAATGGGAACCCAGTCACCGAGCCGCAATGATGGGGTGCATGTGGGTAGGACTCAGAACCCAGCTGATATCCATCTCTTTCTCTCCAGATTTCTCTCTCTAGCAACTATATTATAAATTCAATTGTTACACCCAAAAACAAAAATTTAAAATATTAATATAAATAAAACAAGACTAAAAAAAGAAAAATAAAGGGAAAACTAGGATGTGATGAGACAAATTCTATTAGCCAACTTGCTTTTTTGCTTCTGCTATCTTCTTCCCTGACTGTCTTTCCTGCCTGCCAACAACTTTCATGTTCTAAACTTCCCACTAATAGTTTTGTGTTCAAAATGGCAATATTTCAAATTATGATCAACTCTAGCAGTAGCAGTACTGAACTTGCAGGTCATTTTAAGTTATTTTTTATATGTATATATGGATCCCTTTTTTACCGTTGGAAATTGTACTTTGACCGTTTACCATATATTATTCTTCTACTTTTTTTCTTTTTCTTTTTTCTGACTCCTTTCTTAAAATTTTAATTCATAAATGCCCAAACATGGGGTAAAATGATGTAAAATATTCTAAGCTAGATCTAGACCTTTTTTTATTTTTCAAAAAAAGAGAAAAAAGTGGAGCTAATTTTTATAGAATTGTATCATTGTTCTTTACACGTCTAAGGCAGTATCTTAGAACTACAATGGGGTGGAGAGTCAAATACCATCATCAACAAAGTAGTTCTGTAGTAGAAAGGGAAAACAGTAATTGTCATCATTATAACTATGATTAATAGAAATCTTTTTAAAAAGCTAGCGTGGATCTGTAAAAAGATGCTCTTTACTCCAAGTAGAACTTTTTACTCTTTTTTTCACGCACTTTTACAGTGCGCGCATGGAATGGCATAAACAACCAAAAAAAGGAGGGCTCAGAACTTTCCCCCACCAAAACAATACAAAACAATTAATTTCGTTAAGATACAAAGTGCTAGTCTGAAATCTCATGCTCCCCATCTGCAAAAATATACTTACACACCCCACCAAACTGACCAAAAAGCCTTATCTTTTCCAAACCCATAATGCTTCTTTCAACTGTGGAAAATATATTTTATTTGAATTCATATTATTATATATGTATACATTGTTTACAAGTTCTATTCCCAATATTTGTTGTATTATATATGTGATATTGCACCTTTAGTTTTTGCCTATCTATATATATAAGCATGCCTATCAACGAACAGAAAGCTATACACCAGTATGGATCCTCCATTGCAGCTCACAAAGGTACCGAGATTAGAAAGGCTTTTCTCAATCCATTTTCTTTCTTTTTATTTTGTACACTCCAATCCCAGAACATAGAACTAAGCAAAGAAAACCCAATAAGTCTCTGTTTGTTATTATTATTATCTTTTCTGTTTGTTTCTACTAATCGTTTTGTTGAAATCCATGCTTTTTATTTTGGCTGATGAAGTTACAGTTTATGAATTCTTGCAGTTATTAATGTTTTGAGTTTCTCAGTGTTTAATTGTCCCCTTTTACACGGCGGAAAACTGACGTAATTAGCGAAGGTTATTTTGTTTCTTTTTGTCACAGTTTTGATGACATCGAATCATTAAAGATGGCGGCTAGTGGCAAGTACCCGAAAATGCACACAAACTTGTGATCATATATAAAAAGCTGAAAGCTGAGGTGATATTTTTTGTCTGAACATATATAGCATCAAAGATATAGTACAGCTAAATTATTTGGTTTTGGCAGCTGGATCTGCACTGGAAATTGGTATGCCCCCTCCAATAATTTCTCTTCATTATTTATTTTTTCTGTTTTATATATATATATATTTCCTCATAAAATCCTTTCAAAATATGATATTGCCATGACACTCCAAAACTATTATAGATTTAGATATGTTTGTTTATTAGCAGCTTATATTTTGCCTTATTGTTAAGAATATTTTACAGGCAGGCAAGATTTTTCTTTGATATATATATATATATATACACCAATGGAGGGTGATTTGTATTCATCAGTACAAGCTGTGACGAACACCCCTTCTCCCTTTTGGCCGGGTGACCATAATATTCAGCACGATATCGATGAAAACTTCCTCATGTCCAGCTCAAGATCAGAGCTCCAGAAAGCAACAACTCATCATAATTCAATATCATCACTTGCAGTCTCATCAGGAGATGTTATTTCAAATTTGAGCTTCTCATCACAAATATCGGATCACGATCAAACGACGGTGTTTGTGAAATCGGCGACAAATAATTGGCCCGGACAGGCTTTGAGTACATCTGAATTGATCTCATCATGTCCTCCTAATAACAGGCCTAATTACGTGACGATGAATAGCCCTTTTAGTGGCTTCATGAGTACTGATTATGGCAATACTATCAATGTACAGTCACAAGTTGTGATCAACAGCAAGGCTCAGGTGCAAACGACATGCTCTCTCGAGTCCCTGGATTGCTTACTCTCCGCCACTAACAGCAACACAGACACTACATCCGTCGAAGACGATGACGGGATTTCGATGATTTTCTCCGATTGTCGGAACTTCTGGAACAACAACAACATCGGAGCAGCTGCGGCAGCCAGCGGTGCAGTCTCGTCGGGCGAGTCGGAGGCTAACAACAACAACAATGTCGTCATTTCGAGAAACAACATTAGTAAGGAGGTTGATCACGAAAGTACAACTACAGTCTCTCAGAGTTCCATCAAGTGCTCCACAAAGAGAAGCAACAGTTACTTCAATCTTCTTTGCACGGGTAATATCAACAATTCTTCTTCCAGAGAAGGCGGGTTTAAGCTAATCTCGGAGAATTTGCCGAGACCGAATAAGAAGCCAAGATCATCGGAGAAGCAGCAGCGTCCAATACCAAGCTCATCTAACATCAATTTCCAACAGCCAAGCAATAATAACTCATCAATGTCTTCTTCGGTCGAGCACGAGCCCGATCCCGAGGCCCTTGCGCAGATGAAGGAGATGATTTACCAAGCAGCAGCTTTTCGGCCGGTGAACTTGGGATTGGAGATAGTCGAGAAGCCAAAGAGGAAGAACGTCAGGATCTCGACCGATCCGCAAACGGTGGCGGCGAGACAGAGAAGGGAGAGGATCAGCGAGAGGATTAGAGTTTTGCAGAGGCTGGTTCCGGGAGGGAGCAAGATGGACACCGCTTCGATGCTCGATGAGGCTGCGAATTACCTCAAGTTTTTGAGGTCACAGGTGAAAGCGCTAGAGAGTCTAGGCCAGAGAATTGATTCCATGAATTGCCCACCAACAAACATTGCTTTCTCTTTCAACCCTTCTTTTCCCATTCAAACTACTGGCACTATTACTACTAACAATGTCCCATCAGTAGTAGTACCACCATTCCAAAACCCTAATCATGTCCACCACTACCAGAGTTGAAAAAAAAAAAAAAACTAATGCATATTTCCAAAACCCTAACCATGCATGTAACTAGCCCTTTAATCATTATCATCATCATGTCATAATTACCAACGATTAACATTATTCCCTCCAAAACCCCATTTTATTTTCTGGCTCAAGATCCAAATCCGTGGATTCATGGTTGTTACTTATTCTGTATGATGTTCCAGAGCTAAATTAAAGGCTTTAGGGTTTCACACACAATCATCACAGTCGTGATCAATATCAGAAGGGCCAGCGGAAAGTAAGAGAGTAGTTTATTTTGAACAATTCTGTTTCTATTTCTATTTCCACTTCTACTTTTGATTCTTCCACTGTCATTATTATTCTTTCTTTCTTGTTTAAGTGAAGGAATTATATGGTGGAAGTAGGACAAGGAACGGCGTGGAAATAGCGTGTAAAACTTATAAAAAAAAAAAAAAAAGCTTTGTAATTATACCACCTATGATTATGATCAAAGGGCTAGAAAGTGGATTTACTACTGTAGACTAGTTGTTTTAATAATCATTTGTTTAGTGGGATCTATGTACTTAAAGCTTACCTTTCTCGGAGATCTTTATGAGTGTTTTCTAATTTTATAGTGTTCATTGTTGGCTAACCAATGCAAGAGACATTCTCTTAAACGTGTGAGTCCTAGTCAGTGGTCCTGCCTCCTTGATTCAACCCAAAGCGTGCTCTTGAAAATCACTCCCCAAACTCATTGCTTAGCACATGTTTATGTGCCTTTTCTTTTCTTTCTTTCATTTTCTATTATATTTATTTATTTATTTATATTTTTTTTCGTGAGCTGGGTTTGTCGGGTACATTAGATATTGATAATAGATCATAGCACTAGTGCCTTTCTGCTCATATTAAAAAAACTGCAAAAGTCCCTTGATTATGAAACTAATGATATTCTTCATGATGACGCTTGGGATAATTATACTCATATTTATATCTAATGAACAATGAACATAATGTGTGGTTTACTATGATTTTTTTTACGCTATATTACCCTATTTTTTATTGCTATCATGTCCTTTAGGCTTCCAAACCCATTTCTTAGAACATTTATTCTCTTATTTATAAGCACGTGGAATTTGAAAAACTTTTATCTGTTAACTCAAAATCACATATCCTAATTAATAAAATCATCCAACTAATTAATTACGATATATACACCAAGAAGAAACCTAGACCCCAAAAAGAAAGTGATGACGATTGGTGATGAATTCTGCTATGAGTTTGAAATTTTGTAAAAAAAAGTTGGTTTGAAATTTGGATGAGAGAGAGGGAGAAAGGAGGTTATTTTTGTTAGAATGAATTTTGCTAAATTTGGGCATTCTGTTGAGAAAAGGAACCCGGATCTATGGCTTGGCTATTGGCTTTTTATTTTTTATTTTTTATTTTTTATTTTTTTGATTCAAGTTGACAAAGATGTTCTAGAGAGAGCTATGCCAATATAACCAATTTGCCTGACCCATAGATAAGCTTTTTTAAACTCGTTATTTTGTTGGCTTCCACAAGTGGGAGATATTTGACTTTGTAAACACGGTTGTGATGTAGCTGTTGCTTGCTAAAGACAGCTTCGCTTTTATTTCTATATCATTTAAAAATGACAACTTACAAAAGCAGAGTGTAATAATGAACAATAGTCAAGTGGCAGGAATATCACTTGTCCTTTCTTTTATTGGTTTTCCAACAGGGAAAAAAACACCAAGACGATATATTCAAGCCAAGAAAGAAATTGTTTTTCTTTATTTAAAAAAAAAGAGGGAAAAGAAAAAGAGAAAGTGAAAGCCCCCATTTGTACAGAAATGTTGGACTTTTTGAATGCAATGGGCTTATTAAGGTCTTGTTTGTGGGTTTAAAGAAAGGACCCAAAAAAAAAAAAAACAAAAAAATTAACCAAATTGTAGATATAGAATTAAAATTCAACCTAATATTCAAAATATGTCAAAAATATTCTTAATAATATAGTAATTATTTAAATGAAATCATATTTTGTACTATTTAATTAATTTACATGATAATTATTTTAATGATATCATTTTAAGACAAACATAAAATATTTACAAACTAAAGTGATATTTTAATTCAATGTACATAATTAGGTCATTAATTTAACAGACATAATTAAATCATTTGTCTCATCAATCCCCTAAAACTCGCCTTGCAAGCGGTCCAAGCTTTAAATTCATGGGCATAAGTTGGACGGCTTGATTCAGTCGCATCACTATTGTCGGTCCTAGCCATCTCCATAGCCAAGCATTGTCTCAATTCTATCACTATTGGAGTCATATGTGGTCTCTTAGCAGAAATGGGAGACACACAAGCCATTGCCAGTTCTACTGCTTTCCAAACTGAATTCTTATTGAAGTCCTGCTCTAGTCTTGGATCCACAATTTTTGTTATGTCCCCTTTGGAGAGCCAAAACTCAACCAATTCAATAACATGATTCTTTCCATTGTTCTTAGTGATTGCTGGTCGACCTGTGATTATCTTTAATAGAACGACTCCAAAGCTAAACACATCGCTTTTCTCAGCTAGCCTATTGGGCGCGAAGTATCTGCAAGTCAGGAAAAAAAAAAAAATCAATGTTGAACATTTTATGTCCCTCATTTGGACTAAGAATCGTCTTATGGAATGCTATATGCACACTCAGTGTGGCGTGCGTACAAAATCTGGGCCATCCATTGATATGGGTCCGACAACAAAGTCCACACAAATCAATGGTCCATATTCTGCACTCACGATTATCACAAGTGCTTTTATTATTGTTATTATTATTATTTTTCAGTAGTTTTTATTCAAGTGTGCCTTTGTTATTTCTAGTGATGATGAGAGAAAATGATGAAATAGGTTAGGGGTCAATCACATTAGTGTACAAGAAAAATAGGTGGTACTTACTCGGGATCAAGATACCCTGGTGTGCCAACAACTGCAGTTGACACATGCGTGTCACCTTCAAGTGGAGAAGCTCTGGACAACCCAAAATCAGACAGTTTAGCTTGTAATTTGTCAGTCCATAAGATGTTTGTAGTCTTCACATCTCTGTGGATAATTGGTGACTGACAGCCACTGTGCAAATATTCCAACCCTGCATTTAGAATTTCACATTTTGAGTTCATTTACTACATCAAGAATGAAAAGAAGGAAAAAAAAATCAATACCTGAGCTGCATTTATTGCAATTTTGAGCCTTTCCTCCCAACTCAAAGGATGCACGTTTTTATCTGCAATGTTGATGAAATAAAGTTGTTATTTGTTAGCTTTTATCTCATTTTTATGTAATGACCTTTTCTGGCTGTTCAAGAACTTAACTGACCAACTAAGGTGAAGCCAAAATGAAGATTTTGTATATGATCAACATATATTCCTGATAGATGCCATGCTAGGTCTCCATTAGCCATGTACTCATATATGAGCCCCATGTTAGGGCCTTCATCACAATAACCAACAAGAGCAGTCAAGTTCCTGTGGTGAACTCTTGTAAGAAGTTTGGCCTGTAAAATAACATTACACCTTATCTTAGTTCAACATAATTACTTGTCATCCACATGAATGGGACTTTTAAACAAATACAACAAGTTAAAAGTAGTAATTAAGCGTACAAAGTTTTTTGTTGTGACTGAACTACCTCTGCCTTGAACTGCTTGTACCCTTGCGCCGACGAACGAGAGAGCATCTTGACAGCAACTTGGCTATCATCTAGAAGCCATAGTAAACTGTTCCAAATCCCCCTTTCCCAACAATCCTTCCAAAGTTGTTAGTAATCTTTTGAACTTCAGAGTATGAGAACAGGGGTAGCCCAGTTCTTCATCTTTTTTATTGGACTCAACATTCACCTTGGTCGCAGTTGTATCTGATAAACAGCATATGAGAAAAAAATATTGACGTACGAACAACTCTAATTTTCTTAATTTATGGGAATCCGAATCTCTTAATAATGATTACAATAAATACTAAACCTTGTTTCCTCCTTTTTAAGGCACCAAAAGATGATCCCTGCACTTAACAAGATGACCAAAAATCCACTTACAGATGCTACAACTGGAATCACAACATTGTTGGTTTTCTTCTTGTCCTCCTTCTTGCATGGACTCGATAAGCAAAGATATGAATTTCCGTCCGCTCTTGAATTAAGAAGACGTACCAACAAAAATTTTGAGTTATATTGGGAACCGCACGTTTTAGTAAAAGAATGAAAATATTGACAACAAAAATGCCATTGCGAACAAACGAACTGCATAAGAAATGACCGACCTTAAGGAAATTGAACCACTGTTTGATTTTTCTTGGAGTCCCACCGGGAGTGTCCCTGAGAAGTTGTTATTTTCTAGATTTCTGTGGAGAAAAGAAAAAAAAAATTAAATCTCTATATACACATCCTAAATGAAAGCTATATTTTTTAGACTATGAAGTAATAACTTACATGATCCTCAAAGATGGCATTTGAGACAGAAAATCAGGCACGTTCCGCTTAAGTTATTGTTCGACAAATCCCTGAATTCAACAATTTTTATTAAAGACTACATAGTAGTTATGTTGACACAGAAATTACAAGTTTTTTTTTTTTTTTTGAGGTGAAAATGAGAGATTCGGTTACTTAGAATATTTGCAACATTGTGAGGTTTGATATGTAAGGAGTTAGCTCTCCGGTTAATTTACTTGAGGATAAGTTCCTGATCAAACGACATAAAAATATGATCAAGGGAAAGGAGTTCATGCTGAATAATTGGTATGTTGATTTTCAACTACTCACAAAGATATGATTCTAGGTGGATCAAAATCATTGAAGCAGCAATTAAGACCGTCCCACATGTAATCACTTGGCGCACGAGGATCTCCTTGCCAACCTCTCTCTACTTTGAATTTGAGTTCCTACGTTGACTTGATGTTCATGAGGGCATCAACTAATATTTTCCCAGGTCAAAATGCTAATAAGATGAAGTTTTGAAACATAAAAAATAGAAAACAAAATTCTGTTTACAGAAGTTATTTAACCATACCATCATTTTGGTCCGTCTGTGGTTGAAACATTGGTTTCACAATGAAAATCTCAAAGGCACTGAGCAACGGTGGGGGGGTTGAATTCTCTGTTTTGTTAATTGAAACACGAACATACGATCCGCTGATGAGTTTCGTGCTGTACAGTGAGGTTGCCCTCAAATACTTTGGAACAAATGGTCCTTACCATTCCTTATCATTCACATATATGATCATCTCTCTAGTTTGGTTCTCTTGAAGCTTCTCAATCTCGGCAAAAAGCAAGGTGATGTAAAATTCAGCAGGGCTATTGTCGTCAGTGCTCCGCTCGATTTCCAAGGCGTTGTCCGGGTTCTGAGGTATCACTGCAGTGCTCATGACAACTGATGGTGGATAACATTAAGAGGATCAACAGATGATGAGGTGTTCAAGAAGTTGAAAGGCGTCCAAATCCTGTCCAAAACGTCATCTTCATACCTTAATTTACAAGAAGAATTAACAATTGGACAGTCTCCTCTGGATATTCTATTGAGAATTAGATTTTGTGATAGGAAGAGCTGTTTACCTCACTAGTTTATTTGGTGATAAGCCACAGTCTAGCCTTGAAAAGAGTTCCAAAGATCCAGATTGAGAGATATAAATCTCGTTGTAAAGAAGCCTCAACTCTAAACCAGATATGAAAGGAGTGCCTAAACCTGTGTTTACAAGACAAACATATATATAATCCGACTGTGGAACATGTATGATTTCCATGGTTATTACGCTGTCTGAATCTTTCACTTTCACTGTGTTCCACTTGTTGGCTCCGAGATACAGATCAAACACCGGGTATCCACTATCTCCATCGTAGTTTCCGTACATAAAACTGGCTCGGATCAAGTAGGTATTGTTTTTGCCTTCCCAAGGTCTAAGAGTGTAACAGTTTTTTCTTCCTTTCGAGAAGCTTCTGACGTTCCAAAGCTGCTGTGCAAGGTTTCAGGTCTTGAATTGGCGCAATATCGACTTGCTCTCTCCGCGGCCTATGTTGAGGTATTGAAGATCAGAAGTGAAGTATATGCCTGTTTGTTCATCAGTATAGCTGTCTGAAGCACCACAATCTGTGCTGATGAAGCCTGAAAATGATCAGGAGATCACATTCAGTCATCTTATGATCAGAAGAAAAGTAAGTTGCATCTTGAGATAGATTCACTACGAAGTACAAACCTGATATATCCTGGCCATGAACAACAATAACCAACATGAGAGCAAAAGTAGCAAGCAAATAGGCAAAGAGAAAGTGCTTTTCCATTCCCGTTTTGGAATTGTGAAGGCTTAGCAGATTTGATCATGTAAGAACTAATGACTCTCCAAATGGAAATATATTCTCAAAAGACATGAGTAAGGGAAGGCGTGAATTAAATCAAAATTTTGAACTAAAATATAGGTCATTTTTCTCTTAAAAAAATATAGGTTCTTAATTCGAATCATAAAATTGTAGTTTAAATCTATTTTGCTAATTTTTTTTTTACAAAATTTAAATTTCAAACCTACTTTGATTTAAAATCTTGATTCAAACTATATTTCTAAATGGCTTAATAATAATACAATTAATTTTTTTTATAACTCTTTATATATATAATTTTATCTAAATGCACCAAGTTTGTAATTGAGTAAGAAGTCTACAATCCACAAAATTGTAAACTTATTTGGCATTTACGTTTGAAACATGAGATACTTAAAATTTGAGGTATAATGGAAAAAAAAATTAAAAAATTTTATATAAATTTTACAATTTGAAAACTTTAGAGGTGACAAATTTATAAGGAAGAAATGTTTGGAGAAGAAATAAAAGGAGCCCTTAGACCGTGGGAAATGATGTAGATGATTGCTTCATGCAATGACTGTGTCAGAAGTCAATCAAGTACGTACAGGACCTTTTCTTTCTCTCTGCTATTTACTTGGCTACCGTTGACATCCCTAGTTGTAAAGTTAATTAACAACAATTCCAAAATTATAAATAAAGCTGTCGTGGACTAAATAATCATAAGTTTGTGTATAATCAGATAGCGAAATAAGTACCAGATATGGTGTTGACAGTCCACCAACTCTTAAAAAACTTTGGAAATACAACTTCCAATAAATTATACTTCATTATTCCAAGTGGAAATTATAAATTAATTTCAATAAATAAGAGAATCATTTGAATATAACGTGGGGTTGGGTTGATGTAAGCATTTATGAATGCTATGGCAAATTTATGAACATGTAAACTGATAAGTGCTTTCCTCCTAATTATTTCAAGAAAAGTCCTTTTTTAACTAAAATTTCAAAAAATCAAAGCGAAAATATTGAAAAACAGGAATTGATAATTATGTCTATTTTTAGCAGTTTAAATTAACTTTAGACCAAATAGCAGAGCCCAAGTTTCCCTCCTAGTCCTCATACTACTCATTATGAAAGTACATTATTGATCATGTATTTGGGCACCAATTTTCTCCTCGTGAACCTTAAATTCTTGCATTGGAATAAATAAACCAAAAAGGCTCCTCTTGAACCTACTATGTAATTTTGAACCAAGAACTGATATCGATTGAAAGTGAAAAAAGTTTACCACCTCATGTCATTATAAGCACTAAGGAAAAATAAAATTAATAAATCTGTATGGTAAGGGAGCCCTAAAATGATAGATCATTGATTGAAGCATTAAAAAAAAAAAAAAAGAAAACACAATCCAATATGCAAAACCCCCGCCTTTTATGCAAACGTCCCCCTAATAGGAAGATTTAACATAGTTACAATTATTAACAGTTTTGTATTTATGTTCATATTAAGAAATCTCTTAAGTTTAGTTTTAAGTGACTTATCTGATTATGTGCTCTCTTAATGTGTATTTATGTGTAGCCCATTCATAATATTTCTCACTTTTGATTCTCTTCTTTTTCCTAGTTCGTAGACATAAACATATTAATCATTTTTGATTCTCCATAGTCGCTGTCTCTATTTTCTCCCCTTTATTTGTCATAGTTCGTGCCTCTCAACACTACCCCGAGAGCCTCCAATCTTAGGCCATGTACCTCCTTCTCCCAAGGTCGAGAGCCTCCAAAACTCCAGGCCGCGCACCTTTAATCTTCAAGAAGTGTATCCAATTATGTATTTGTAATGAGTATATTGTTGGATCAAAATCCAAATATGGGCTAATATATTAAATAAATATGAATTAAAGGCTATCAAATAAGGTTGTCCAATTAAAAGTGATCAAATTTAGGCTTTGGGCTTTTAATGCATCATTAAGTGTGGGCCTCCTATGTGTAGAAACCAAAAGGGTAATTATTAATTTTATGATGGGCTAAATTGGTAATTAAGGATAATTGCTAGGGTTTGGCAATTATATAAAGGGGTTGTGGTCCCCAAGTCGGTACGTACATTATTTTCTGTTCCCCATCTACAGAGAAATCACAGAGCATTCTGAAAGGAGGATTTACGTACCAGACTTGGAAGATCCTCAACCAAAAGACTCAAGAATCACATTCAACAATGGATTCAGGTTAGCTTCCGCATCTTATTAATATTCTTGATGATTTGACATGAATGATCCTGGGTGATGATGGTTTTCATCACAGTCTTGTTTTAACAAGTGGTATCAGAGAGCCTCTTTATGTTAAATCATTGGGAATCAAAAATTTTTTTGATGTGATTCTGATTAAAAAAAAAATCACAAATTCAACGATCTACAGTTTTTTTTTTTAAGATGTTGAATCTGTGAACAATCAGTTTGCAAAAGAAAAACTCTTTCTTAAATGCTTTATACGGCACGATTGCCGAAAAGAAAATCAATTGATGCTTTCATTCGGTTTTGGATTCATTGTACATAACCAATTTTTTTTTTTTTTTTTTTTTATAATTTCGGGTCACCTAGGGGTCAACCCCTGGTGACCTTGCTTGTCACGGGCCCAACCGGCCCGTATAATCCTTTAACATTCTGTCACAGGCCCAGCTGGCCCGTGTATCTTTTTTTTTTTTTTTTAAACCAGTAACCCAGGGGTTAAGCCCCTGGGTTACAACCTAGGCCCGTGTAAAAAAGTGTCAGGTCTGGGCCGAAGCCCAGACCGGCCCAAAAGGTGCCCTAGGGGTCTTTCGACCTCTTTGGGCGAGGAGAGGCAGGCGGCCGTCTGGCCGCCTCTGCAACTGCCGCCGGTCTCTTTCATCGCCGGCGTGGTCTGACGGCCATGCCCAGACAAGGCCGACGTCGGCGGTGAGAGGGTCAGCCGCCGGCGAAACGATCCTTTTTTTTTTTTTTTTTGAATTCCTTATGTGAGCTTGTTTTGGGTTTGTTTGTTTTGTTCTCTGTTTCAGCTACTAGTTCTGCCTCTAATATTACTGCCAACATCAATTCAATTCCTATGCTGAATGGTAGC